>CALYDF020006058.1:0-13768 GCA_944474145.2 Dicrocoelium dendriticum | reverse complement strand
TACGACATGTCTCGTGTGTGCACAACGCCGCCGCCGATGCACTTTCCTGAATCCAACCAAACTATGCTGACGTCGGCGCTGTTGTCAACATGGCAGCCCCGGCCCGAGCGCAACTTAAGTACACTTCGTTTGCTCTGTTACGCTGGTCTTCCTCACTGGACATATGATACGTCCCACCGACAGCTGCTGACCGCAGTATGCGTTATGATTTGTTTGTGGGTACCACGAGCTCAGACGTCTCATGCAAGTTTCGACAGACCATGTACGACATGGTACACCGCTGGTCTCACTCAGGTGTTCGTGTATCGGTTAAACTAGTAACCGCACAGTTCGTTTGCCGCAACGTCCATCAGGACGTCCATAGTTATGCAGCTGCTTGCCTTTCATATTAAGCTATAAAGGTGCACAACTACAAGAATAGCTTACTCAGCACGCTTTCAACAAGTGCACGTCGACGTCGCAGATTTTAGCAATTTTGAGCGGCACTGTTTGTCTTAATAAATAAATGGTTTACTCCTTAATTTATAGAACACGCCAAA
Organism: Dicrocoelium dendriticum; assembly: GCA_944474145.2. NCBI lineage: Eukaryota > Metazoa > Platyhelminthes > Trematoda > Plagiorchiida > Dicrocoeliidae > Dicrocoelium > Dicrocoelium dendriticum. Next base: position 13,229 of record CALYDF020006058.1, on the reverse strand, counting down.
TCAGGCAGGATCAAGGTTTACAGGCAGTTGTGTTTCACACCGATACTTTGGGTTCAATCGTGCGTACTGCAAACTGCCAAGGCACTACAAGTGCAGTGAAACCGTACAGCTAGACGGAAAGCATCATAAGCTTGCACGAGTCGGAAAGCTGTTGAAATATGACTCTAGTAGACTTGCCCGTATGTAGTTGTGAGCAGTGACTTTATGCAATGGCCAGTCACATCCGCCACCTCTCCCTGACCTCGATAGTGGCATTTCCTTAAATTTGTCTCAGCTGTTATGTTCTGAATCTCTGCATGGTCCTCACACTTTACCTTCACGGTTGCTGGGCCGCCTAGTCTCTTCCTTCTGCCTAATTTAGTCTCGTCTGAGCTCTCTCGCCTATTTTCTAAAAGCAACTAGGTGACTGAGTTATACTGAGTCATCTTTGGCACTTCCAATGATTTTCATTTTACATGATGGTTGCTCTTCAGCAAAATTTTGTTCTGAAGCCATTACAATCCGATGATACGCTTCTTTGTTCCTGCCACGTATCCAGCTCTCGCCTAAGCTGTCTTGCTTGTAGTCATCCAATTGCGTTCGTCCCGCACTGACGCACCTGTCCTTGCTGTTTCCTTACCTCGCTTAGACCAGTGCGGCATAAAAGAATGGTTTACAGCTACATCACCAGTGGTAGTTATTCGAACCTTAACCAGGCCACGGCTATTTCACAATACCCTTCCAAGCCTTAGCACCGTTACCGCAAGGTGTGACCTTGAAACGGTGCTTTTACGCTGATATTGTCCCGCTGTTCTTTGCATTATGTACCGCTGCGTTCTGGTTCGGTTTGTGTTACTCTAAGGTGACACGTATTTACTGGTACATCTTTTTGTTATTTTTGGACGTTTGTCCAAGCCGCTTTTCCAATGCCATTCGTTCGTGTCTCGGTTTCACCGTTTTACTCCACAATTTTACCCGATATTTTACCGTTTATTCGTATCATGGTAAAATGATGTATGTCATCCATATCCGCCAAAAAGAAAACACTGGAACAAGTCGCCCATTACGTCAGTGAAGCTGGCCCATCTCAAATACGAGATTGCAAAGTAGTCCTTGTAGATTCACTAGCAGAAGCTCTGCAGCAGGTTCGTGTTCTCGAAAGTCAGGTAAGCTCTCCGAAAATAGAGTTCACATCTCTTGCGATGCCACTGAACAAAGTCAGGTATTTGTTCAATTTGGTCAACGTCCAAACTTTGGCTAGCCAACCTGATATGCTAGCCGCAGGTGAAGTATTGAATAACATTGCGCACGAGGTCAGCGAACGCATTCGTCGTGCCAGTAACGCGGCAGTATTCAACGTACCTGACAAGATACCGCATAAAAAGGTTTTGCGTATCCTTCACAATGATTGCAGACTACTATATGATTGCGGTTCCGCCGCTGGACTACGTAGAATCCCCGACCGATCTTGCCCAAACGTCAGGAAATTTAGCAGCCCCAGTTGGCTAAACGATTCTTTGACGCCGATATGTGCTGAATCAGCACACGAAACTCGGGCCAATTTTGATAAAACCGGACAGAACCCCGCTGCAACGATCAACTATGACTACTAGTTCAGTTTCACAGAAAAAGCAACCCGTGTGACATTCACAGGAACCCAACTCACAAATCTGCAGAAAGCCAACCCACACGGCATCTTTCTCACCCCTGCGTGACGTTGACCTAGATTCCTCACAGCGACTAACATATCGCGATGCAAAAGCCATCAGAAGACAAAAGCCAGCCAAAATTGTTGTCTCCAAGTCCGTAACATCAGCTGTAAACTCGGCTGTTGTCGTCGACACTACCAAATACAGTAGGCAGGCTGTTGATACATCTGACTTGCGCGACACAGACTCTGCACTTGAGAGTGTGGGCTTGCTCTCAGTATATACTCCATTAGCCAGCGTTGTCGATGACCACACGCAACTCTCTAGCGACACAACGCCAGCGACCAGCAGCTCAAATCAACGGCGTTCCACAGCTCTCTTCCATCTTCTCCCATCGAATCCATATCAGTACATCAAAAGTACTATACCCAGACGTTCCGATATGGCTAAAGTCTACTCATTGTCAGTACCAAACTACCACGCCATCAGCTGGCTCGCTCGCATACAACTGGACCTCCAATTCCTGATTTCGAACCGAAGTCCATTGCCTACCATGCAGTCTCGTCGTCGGAACTACCTACTAAAATCACAAACCCAATAAAGCACTTCAAAATCGCAACAAATCCCGATCCACTACTGACCGCGTCAAACCAATACCCTTGCAACTACACCCGGTGACTATTACACCACCTGCTCGGGCTTATCAAGCCTTAACTGGGATTGTTGCTCCGACCAGATCTAGCCAGCCATTCAGATAACCATATCTACTCGAACCAACAAATCAAGCTGCTCAAATTCCAACCTACCACCATGGGTTCAAAACACACAGCTATACCGCGCCCAGCCGAAGACGACAGCATGCTGCTATTCACAAATCGATATTCAACATGAATACCACAGCTCTTTATACTTCGAGTAACCGCTCCCACACATCGGGACTACTGCAGCATATCTTGTCGCCGTGAAGTGTCTACATACTGGCTGGCTGGCTAGCCGAACAACCTCCTCGTGGTGCCAGCCGGGTGGTTCGGTTAAACCCCGTTCCAGCAAATGGTTCGGCGGCAGTAGTCCAGCATGTGGTGGGATTTCGCCTGGCAAGCGTTCTCCCTATAAAAAGCCACAAGTATCCGTTTAACAACGTTGTGACGTGGCGGATGTGACTCGCCACTAATTAATGTCACTGTCTCTTCCCTTTTCCGGAGGATCCTTCACACATCACGGACGTCACCTTATTCAAAGCGTTCCATTCATTCCCTTCTTTGAGGGCGGGCACAACGAACTAGAGCACACGCAGTCACATTTACCTACTCACACAGCATGTCCCCTTCCACATACACAGTTAAACATTGTTTTACATCTCAACACACGCATAAATTCCTATGCTATTGGTCAAAATGTACTACTTTGTGCAATTGCCGATCATACATGTCTGTACTACCATGATCATACCCTTGATGCTGTGCCTTACGATGACGAGAATAAACTATTTATTTATTTATGGATACAGCAGGGCATGCTCCACCACGCCCAGTTCTCCAAGAGCACGCGGCTGCTCTATGCCATCTACAGAGACTCATTTATACACTGAAGCCCACCCAAAACGGCTGGTTACAGCCCTACGCGTCACCCCCTTGGACCTAAACCTGACAACTGACTCGTCAGCGGCCGGCTGCCATCAACGTAATAACCCGCTGCCCCGGCACACATATTCGCTGCACTTAACTCGCCTATCCCAAGCGCTTCCAAACTACCTGGATACGGTACCACTGCAGAAAATGGCGACTAACCGAAAGGACTCTGCGGATACTACACGTATACATCCTTCCTCCTCAAGGTACGATCGGTCAAACATAAAATGCACCTCCTAGGCCTCCTCATTCTTCTGTCAAGCCCTCATCTGGTGCTGGTCACAGAAACATGGCACTCGGCCGATGCTTCTGACACACTACTATGCATTCCAGGGTACACCACTTTCTGTAGTGGACGCGCCAATCACCGAGGTGGCGGATGCCTCATATATGTCAAGAACGAGTTGCATGCAACATATTTCCATACCGTATCCGTTGGCATTTCTGAAGAATCCGTATGGATTCAGAACGCTTGAGGTCCACTAGACCTCTTGATAGGCCGTTTATACAACCCACCGCACTCCTCTTGTGCTAGCGTTGACAAAATGGTCAAGCTCTTAGGAACTCTCATTTATTACTGCACGCTATAAAATTTTTGCTGGAGATTTTAATATGCCTCATGTCTCGTGGCTTAAGCAGTCAGCCCCACTCAAATATAGAGCCCTGGTAGACACTATTTTCGCACACGGCTGGACTCAGCATGTGAATACACCGACTAGACAATCTAACCTGCTGGATCAAATATTCACCAACGGCATTTCCCACACATACTTCAGCGTGCAGCGACCACAAGGTCGTGAAGCTGACTTTTGCAATGCCTAAATTCCCTTAACCAGAAAGCAACAAGTATGAGGTATCTCGCTTCCTCCATCGTCTCAACTGGGAACATTTTATTCCCTTCTCCGAGCCTCACACTAAGACGATTTCTTCCCCTCAGCAAATATAGATACTGCAATCAGGGAGCATTACAACTACGTCGCGAACGGCTTAGACTTCCTTGCCCCCAGAAAGAGGAAGCTAAGAAGACGGCAGACGCTTAACGATGCTTCCACACGCAAACTAGCTACTAGGCTTAAGAAAATGCGCTCCGGCTACAGCAAGTCCAAGGACTTTCAAATACTCATTTGCATGAACGAATTACTAATCGACTGGAGAAGGTCAGAAAACAATGCGCGCATTTTAGCTGAACACGCAGCGCTTTGCACTGACAAAAAGACAAATTCTCCTATTCGACTAATAAAGCAGCGGGGTGGCGGCAGTGATATACCGAGCACTACCCTTCTGCTTCCTGTTAAAACTATAGTCACTGATGCGGTCGAGCTCTGCGAATGCATTAACGTGCACTTCCGTAACTCCTTCACCAGCAATGACTCGGCATTGCCAACTACGATGCACAAGTTCGCTGAAGATCAAAAGCACAATATTGGCTTTGACTTAACCAACATCAAGGGCGCACTTTGCTCCTTAAAATTGTCACAGTACCCAGGACCTGATGGTGTCCCTGCTTCTGTGTTATTACTTGGAGGACCGGATATTCCAGTCATTCTAGATACCATTGCCGTCTCTATGAAGAGCGGATAATACCCGTCTAAATGGAAACACGCAAACATCGTACCAAGATACAAAGGAGGCTGCCGACAAAATATTGACAATTACCGTCCTATTAGCCACACACCCATAGAGTCTAGAAGCGTGGGAAGAATAATAAAGGACGGGACGCTTCGTTTTCCGTTGCAACGCAACCAACACGGCTTTCTGCTTATTAAGTCTTGTTAAACTTGCCAGGTTGAATTCTTAAACGACGTTACACACTCCGTTGACCTGGGTCAAGCACTGGTCATCAGCTTCTTGGATATGAAAAAGCATTCGACCGGGTTCCACACAATGGTTTTTGGCAAAATTAGCGGCATTCGGTGTTTCTAGCCTCCTCCTTTCGTGGGTTTCTTCTTACCTTTCTATAAGAACGCAGTCATTGCTACTAAGCGATGGCTCGTCTAAACAGGCATCTGTAACCAGCGGATTGATCCAAGGCAGCGTCTTAGGTCCTTTGCAATTTTTACTGTAAACCAATGATGTATTCCAGATATTCCAACAAGGCACTCCTTAGCTCTTGCTTATGATACAAACGTGGTATCCTCATTTGCTTCCAGCTGCCTACGCAATGGCCACTCCAGCATTCAAAGAGATCCCGACGCGCTTGAAACATGGTGTGACCTGTGGTAACTAGATTTCTCACCAACTAAATGTACCGTCCTTTTCTACCGGTACTCTATACCGTCCAACATATTAACAATTAACGGAATACCACTAGAAAACAGCACTACCGCGCCTGAGCTCGGTGTGCACTGCTTAAGCTCACTGAATTTTGCGGAGCAAGCAAGCTATATTTCTAAAAAGCCGGGTCTATTGTTGGATATATATTAAGTCAATTATTCTGTTAGCGTCGCGATTCCTGCACTACAATTTGTGTGCCCGACCTATAGAAGAGTATTGCTCGATAGTGGTTACTAATTCACGCAACGTGATAGAATGGTCATCGAGAAAGTCCAGCGTTCGTTCACTAAGTGCCTTCTGGGATCAGCTACGCTCAGGTATCAAAGCTGCTGAAAGCAGCTTGTTCTGGAACCACTTTGTTTGCCGAGACTTAAAACCAACCTAGTTTTACATAAGATAATCAAAACATCGGAATCAAGTATTGAAAGGTATTTTCAACCGCTGGGCGACACACGTTATCCTCTACTCGAAAAGTCAAATTCATTCACACTACCCAAAACCCGTTGCTCCATACGCTTTAACTACCTTCTCTTTAGATATGCGCATGTGTGGAACAAGGTACCTGAAGCCATCAGAGCATCTGATAATATCCTGAAATACTCCACAGCCATAAATAGACTACTTAGTGTCCCCAGCGTAACAGACATCTTGGGCACCTGCATCCCTGAAGACGAGCTGTTGGAGAACGTCCCCGAGCACATATAGAATTCAACACGAGTCTTTAATTGTGCGAAATAATCCCAATGCGCCAAGATCCTAAGTAGCCTATACAGCCAGCACCAATAACGCTCTTTTCAAACCGACTCTGTAATCTCCTTATCACGCTCTTTGCTTTTAATTCCTCTTTTATCGGCCTGCCGTTTGTCAGTGCCCTGCCCTGACCTAGTTTCATTTGCCTGGCCTGCTTCTCTTTGAGTTACTCCAGACTAACAAAATGTAAACGGTAACGACTCTGTAGACTTCTTACTATGCCCCTTCTTCCCGAGAGCTAGCTGGTTCTGCTCACCATATGGTTTACATTGCCGCCATCTCTAACCTGTCCATTTCTGCTGACCCTCTCGGAATATTGTGACGGTACCGGTCATTATTCAGAAGGCTGAACACCCTGCTCCCCCTCACGTGTTGCCATTCCACACCTTATCATTAACCCAGAGCTGTATGCTGCCCTAGTTTCTTTTGACCGGTCTCCTACTTTCTGCCTGCCTACAGACTACTGAGCTGTAAACGGTATGTGCTCCACACAACCAAAACAGTATTTCTCTCCACCCGAGGGCTTATAACTAAGTAATTTAAACTCTCCCAGTTCTTAATTTTTAATTTTAAGTAATTTTATTAATTTTAATTAATTTGACCTCCCAGTTTTACTCTCCCATATCTAACATGTCCCTTTCTGCTGACACCCTCTATTTGTCTTCCCAACTTAACTGTACTACTGATCCTCAATTTGCCGACTAATACAGTCTCGTGTATTTCGGCTTCTGCTTTCCAACCTCTCTGACTACTGTGATGTTACCGGCCAATAATAAGCAGACGAAATACCCTGTTTACATTACTTTAGAGAGCTGGCTAGCCGAACAACCTCCTCGTGGTGTCAGCTGGGATTTTCGGGTTCAACCCGTTCCAGCAAATGGTTCGGCGGCAGTGTTCCAGGATGTGGTGGGTTTCGCCTGGCAAGCGTTCTCCCTATAAAAAGCCAAAAATGTCTGCTTAACAACACTGTAAAGTGGCGGTAGTGACCCGCCACAAAATAAAGTCACTGCCCCGTGGATATCCAGATAATTTTATCCAACCCACGGACACCAATCTCCTACTCACATATTGATGACGATATCAAACATGGAAGATTGGAGCAGCACAACTACAAGCACAAAATACACAGCTATATACACATACACACAATTACATACATACATACCCCTGCACAAATACAAACTGCTAAGGCAAACATAACGGATGTTTGCACACCCTTGATCATGCATCATTATGTCAAAATGTTCCTGCCTGTAAAGGCGTGCCTCACCTTGTTGAGAATAAAAGATTTATTCATTTATTTATTTAACCAGTATAGCTTCCTCCATTCTGATCTTGTTCTCTCCTTACTTCACTGTCTTCATTCCTCCTTCCACCGGACTTCTATCTCTCAGTACCCTGCCCTGACCGCGTCTCATCTGATCAGTCCACTTCCCTCTGACTGCCTTTAAAACTACGAAGATACCATACAGGCTAGGCTCCGTTGACTCAATGCTACGTTCTCTTCACCTCAAGCGCCTGCACGAATTGCTTAATCTTTATTAACTTATTAACTCCGTGTGCCTCCTAGATGCGTTCGCCCTTTATTGTTATAGTTCTCTTTCATCTTTATTGTACGTCCTAATCCTAACACTCTGACTAATCCAGTCTTGCAAGCGCGGCCTCCTTTTCTCCGGATGCATTCAGACTTCTGAGACGTTGTCTCCCTTGTTTTGGTTGACCTAATGGACGGTTCAAATTCCGTCGGAAGCCTCGTTAACTTTTACACTCTTTATCAACAAAACCGTTCTCATCCCTACCCTGCAATATCCTTGTTGTCGTTTCTGCTTGCATTTCTTTAACTAGACAGTCAACTCTGTATCTTGCCTTAAGCTAATCTCAGCTGACCAGTCTCTCGCTTTCTGACTGCATCCATACTACCAAGACCTAAATGATTTAGGCACTACATATCCAACGCACCGATTCCCTCACCCCGAGAACTTTTCTGGATTAGCTTACGCTCTATTAGTATAGCGCCTTATAATCAGTACATCTCTCGATTCTGTCCTTGTCATTTCCGTACTGCGCTCTCTGTCTTCATTATACGCCGATTAAGCAATTATCGCCTGAAAAATCTTTTACGTTCCCAACTCTCTCAGATCATGGTTACGTTAAAGGTCAACGTTCGGTTGCTGGATGGCTACGTGTGCCACCTCACGTTCTTCGCCATTCATTTTGACCCATTACGTTCTTTATCTCGCTCATATTATTCCTTCCTTCTTAAATCGGACGGCCAGCTCTCAGTGCACTTCCAAGACTCCATTTCCTGATCTCTGATGGCTTCTACGCTACCCACAAACGGTCTAAGCTCTACGGACTTGACGCTGTTTCGCTCCCCAAGGGAGCCTGTTAGACTTTTCACTCTTTACTGGTATAGCCTATTTACGCACTTTACTTGTACTACTTAAGGTGCTTGCTGTTTCCATTCCTCCTTCTGCTGGTTGGCAGACTCGCACTACCCTGCCGTGGTCAAGTCCCACTGATGTATCTCTTTCTTTCTGCCTCCTCCAGTGCTACTAAGACTTAGGCGGTATACGCTCCGCAGACTAAACAAGATGTTTTCATTACATTTTGAGCCTGCTTGACTTGTACCCCATTTATTGTTAGTTTTATCACCTTTACTATATATCCTTATGCAAACGCGCCGATTAGTTCAATCTTACTTGATGGGCCTCCTGCTCTCCGGATGCACGCAGGCTTCTGAGACAGGCTGACTCCACTACCCGACTACATCCTGACCCTAACCTTTATTATCGTGCACTGTTTTCATTTTTTCTTCAACTGCAGTGCCAGGTATCACTGCTCTGCTTTGATCTAGTCCAACTGACTATCTTCCTTCTCTCCGACTGCTATTATGCTACCAAGACTTAAGCGGTATAAGCTATGCATCAACGCTCTTGTTCCTCTGCCCAGAGAGGCTTCTGGACTCATTCACCCTCTATAAGTGCGGCCCTTCTTCTTGCCTTTATTGTACGTGCTATTCCCACGCGCCGGCGAATTCATTCTCGCCAGATCGGTCACTTGTCATCCGAGTTCACTCCGTGTTCTTCAACTTTACAAATCTTGGTTCGGCTGACCGAACGTTTTGTTTACATCACCTGGAACGCCTCGTTGGCTCCTCCACGCTTTACCAATATACTCTTCTCATCCAAACCCTACCCTTTTATTATCTCGCTTTCAGTTTTCATTCCTTTATGTAATCGGACGGCCGGCTTTACCCAGTTCCAGCTACCTCTATACTATCTCATTAACACCCTAGCATAATTTGATTATCTGCGCGTCGCTGTGCCTTAGCCTCTATGCTCTGAACGATCTAACAGCCGTAACATTTGCTTGCGCTCAGTTGTTGTGGAGTTCTCCGAGCTGGGAAACTTGGTTGCAAACGTTTCACCACCATTCGAGGTGGCATCTTCAGTGCGGGATTGATAGCAGTAAAGTAGCAGTAGCTGGTAGAAAGCAAACCCAATAATGGATCCATTGGGTTTGCTTTCTACCAGCTACTGCTACTTTACTGCTATCAATCCCGCACTGAAGATGCCACCTCGAATGGTGGTGAAACGTTTGCAACCAAGTTGCCCAGCTCGGAGAACTCTACAACAACTGAGAAAGCCTCCCGAGCTACCAATATTCCAAATCATTTCGATTTGCTTGCGCATCATCCGTTCTCTGTCCTTACTTCATTAAAACTTTCTTAGCTCTCTTCTGTGGAGCAAACATAACTCAAGTAGTCCGCGCCCAACCGCTCCTTTCTAGACGTTCATTTATCTATTACTCTTTACGTCTATGACGCATATTTATACTAAAGTAAAGCTGTCTCACAGGGTTACACGGCACAGGCTTCGTTATTAGAAGCACAGCTGTAACCTACTCACGTGCGACGCCTAATTAAGTGTAGTTCGGCTCTCTCCCAGGCTTCTCCCGACTCAGGCTTTCTTAGTTATATTACATTAGTTCCCTAGCATTGGTTGATTATCTGCGCGTCCCTGCGTCTTATCCTCCTATGCTTTGGATCATTTAACAGTCGTATCATATGCTTTCACCCTTTCCGTTTCCTGTCCCCCCAACATGAAACCTTCTTTAGCTAGCTTCTGTGAAACAAACGTAACTCGCGTGTCCTGGGCGGAGCAGCTACTAACCACTCCATTCTTGACGTTAAGTAATCCAGTACTCGCTGCTCTCTAAATGCTCATCTGCCGCTTACTCGTCTGTGACACGTAATTAATTGTAGTTCAACTCCCTAACTGGCATCTCTGGGCTCAGGCTTCCTTAGTAAGATTACATTAGCACCCTAGCATGATTTGATTAGCTGTGCGTCGATGCGTCTTTGTCTATTATGCAATGAACTATTTAACAACCTCAATGTATGCTTCCGCTTCTCCCGTCCGCCGCCCTTCTGACACGAAACCTCACTTAGGTTGCATCTATCGTGCAAGCATATCCATGTATTCAGAGCAAGCCGCTGTTTTGCCTCATAGTCCTAGATGTTCATTTATCAATTATTCGCTGTATATTCTCAGGCTATTTAATTGCAATACACCAAGTATAATGATAGAATTCCCGGGCTCTATCCAGCTTCCCACTATTATTTTAGAAACCTAGAGGCTGCGGTGAGGACACATGTTTTGATATCCTCAGCTATTCGCTGCTTTTCCGTCAAGTAATCTTTCCTAGCTATTTAGTTCATCACTCCTCCCATCTGGTCAGCACACAGACGTCCGTTAGCTCCTCATTTATAGGTGTTCATTTCTCACTTACTCGCTGCTATGTTTGTGACACGTATCCATGCATGAGTCCAACAGACTCACTGGCTTTTCCTGGGTCAGCATACCCTAATACTATTTCCTTAGCACCCTAGAATAACTCGTTTCTCTGCGCGACGATACGTATGCATTTGTTTCGCACGTTCGCTTTCCATTAACTGACCTATATTACTTCACTTCTATCGACCAATCCTTTCTCACTTAGTGTACTTTGTCCGTTTAACAGCAAAGGTTTCGACACTTACTTACGTTAGTGGTAAGCCCGCTCACAGGCTTTTCCCATCTCAGTCGGCCGCAGCACGATAAGCATAGTACCTCGTGTCGTCTTTCTGGCTTGATCCCCAGAAGTATTTTACTCATCGTGTGAGTGGTATCTATCCGCTGAATTACCACCAATTAAGATTTGATTTTTTTTCGTCCCAAGCCATTTAGACCATTACTTACTTATTCTGCGCTCATTAGCGTAGTAGGTTCGCGACAAGCTGTTCATATATCCTTCAAACGCCGCTAGTCTGAATTCTGCTTTCCGCCTTCTACGCCATAGCTGCATCATTGCAAACCGATACTGTTTTCTTTGCTCAATGGCGCAAAGCGCTGCACTTTATGTAGATGGTTGCAGCCAACCTATACGGCCATCACTTTCGTAGAACATTCAAAAGACACTTTCAGCACAATCATTGTCGCACATTGTATATCATTTGTCTCCACTAAATGGTATACCATGGGACTTTAATCATGCTTGTTTCCAAGCCTGCTCTTCATGGCCTATGTTCCCTTTCCCCTTCCCTTTTCTCCGAGGACCGGAACTTCTTGGGGATCTGAGGATAGACCGAGAAAGAGCTTCTGACCGGGACAGGACATAACCCACAAGGACCTACAAGGAACGTGGCTGTACAACAAATGGATACAGCTGTATTCACTACCACGACCGTTGTTTAGTAATGATAGCTGGACAAGAGGCCTTCGCACGCTTGGAAAGTATACATAAACCTGAAAAATCCAGACGCAAGAAACTGACATTTTGCTCACCTGGACACTCAAAAAGACGACTCTTCATGAAGCTCTCATCCTCCAGAGGCCGCAGCCAATATGGCGGCCCGGACCAAAGATACCTGATCAACTAACAGAGGAAATCGGAAGTCAATTGACTGCGGATAACCGAGGGTGAAATCCGTCGGCAAGCTGCTCCGCGAGTTTTACATCAGTGTGCAAACGGCTTTCTGACAGTGTTTCAGGACGTAGTGGGTTTTGGCCTGCCAATCGTTCACCCTATAAAATGTCACAACTGTCCACTTAACAACACTGCCACGTGGCAGATGTGATTAGCCACTGAATAGCGTCACTGCTCACATCTACCTACTGGCAAGTCGACTAGAATCAGTAGTTAATATTTTCCTGCTACGTTCAAGTGAGGTCCTCCCTGTCTACATGTGTCGTTTTCACTACACATGTAATGGCCAGGCTGTTTACACTACGCACGCTGGAACCCATCGTGTCCTCATGCAGTGACGAATTTATTCCTCATGCTTACTTTTAAAATTTCCAAAGCCTGTAAATTTTCGGCTTACTGGCGAGTACATACATAGCAACGTGTTTGCTGAGAAAACTAATTGCATGTTAATGTTGATCATTCCTGGTCTGGTGTCACAAGACTTTCGATAATATACAATTTATTTATTTATTAATGTTAACCAGCAGGATTAATGTTTTCTTTACTCCACTTGTCCCTGTCTTCATAAACCTATGCATTCCACCTGGTATTAGCACAGCAATGGCTGATTCATCACATCTTTTGCAACCCTGACCTCATATATGGCATTTCCCAAAGTTTGTCTCAGAGTTTGTGTCCTGAATATCTGCTTGCCTCCTCAGAGTTCACCTCCAAAACTGCTAGGCCGCATAGTTTCTGTGTTCCGCCGAATCCATTCCCATCAGAGTTGTCTAGCTTGGTTTCTCACATTTATAGGCGACTGAGGTATACTGACTCCTCTTTGGCTCTGTTGCTTCTCCTTTTATCTTCCCTGCTTTGCTTGCTGTTCCTCTTCATCTTTCACCCTAAAGCCATTTTAATGCAATAAGTAGCTTATTTGTTTGACAACGTACTCAGCTCTCGCCTCAGCCGGCTTGCTTGCTGTCAGCCAGCTGCTTTC
>CALYDF020006057.1:0-13774 GCA_944474145.2 Dicrocoelium dendriticum | reverse complement strand
ACTATTGCACATTCCCTGTTCAATTGTTTCACTATTACAATGATCTTGCCTTGATCGGCGTGCCTCGCGTAGCGGAGAACAAAATTCATGTTATGTTATTTGTATTTTATATTATGTTTGCATTAAAACTGAGGAGGAAGGTTTGGCGTTGTGCTATGAATGCGTCATTTGTTGCTTTAAACTTCTCTACTACCAGTTGCTCAAATACGCCTAATACCATCACTGTTCATGCGGTTGGAATGAGCACGGTCAGGGCACCGACCAACCTCCAAAAGCTTCAGAAATTTCACAAGGACATCGACACCAATGGTGGTTAGGAATTGATTGCTGCCAAAGCTGACCGAAAACCCAGAATTTCGGTCACTCTTGCGGAGCCCAAATTAAATGAAGAAGGCGAAGCGGCACTCACACAGCCTCCATTGGCTGTAGGCAGACCAGATGGTCAGTTGACCTCAACCCGATTCGCACGTATTTTACCATCGGTAATCTGCACCAATGTTTCAGAGTCAATGTCAAATCCCTTAAAAGGAAAGCAACTTGATGACGTGAACCAGTGGACCTCCACTTGTGACGTTATAGGTGTGAAAGCTAAGCCCGTCATTTTGATGAACGTTGTTTGTCACTCAAACTCAGAGCACTAAGATGAAGCAGAACCATTCTGAATGGTGTTGACTTCCGCCAATGAATCAGAAGTTGTTCTGTTATCGACACCTCGCCTCCGGAATGGGTCATGTACCATCCGCATATTCCTTACTGCGAGCTCAGACAGAAGAAGCATGACTTGGACGAAAACCTGGAGGAATTCGTAGCCAGGAACATCCTTGTGCACTGTGTTCCCGAGGCTGCAGTGCATGATGATTGCGAAGCGAACACTCACAATCAGGAACAGTGGCGATACGTTCGCATGACTCTCACCATAGAAAACCTCATAACGCAAACGATCTCGTGAATCCGCCGATCACCAAACTACGAAGGATGTCGTCCGAGAATTGTGAAAGTGGTCCTCCAATCTAGACAAATGTCAACAATGGCGCTGGAGTACTGGTATGCGGGCCGCACCAGCCTTCCTTCCGACCCACGGGGCAAAACACCATGCGCTAAGCAAACACACGAGAGCAGTCACTTAATCGCACCACTTACCGACAAGCGTTCGCATAAATTCAATCAATTATCAAACGAAAATTGCAAACACATCCCACATATTACGTAAAATGAGAGGAGAAAATAGGTAATAGTGTGATCCATGGATCTGACTGAGATGAGTTCGTCATCGCTACACCCAAAAAAGGAGTAGTCGCCTAGCTTTCACCGGTCGGTACACCATGTTAACAAAAACAGGTATCCCACGATTCATTGCTAAGTATAGAGAAACTTATCTTCATCTATACCAATGCACAAGGTCTTCTGAAGGAGCTTGCGGAAAATACGGCTGCGTCAATCATTACTTGTCTTGGACCTCCAATTCAGCACAGAAACGTGGTTGCACACAGTGATTGCTGACGCCGAACACGTTATACATAGTATGTTCCTTCTCCGAATCAATCGTACTGAAAAAGGCGGTGAGTTAATGTTATACTGCCTTAGCGACCTGCAGTGGGAACTGGTTGCCGATCCGGAAACTCTGGTCATGGACTCACTGGTGCAGTCCGCGAATGAGATGCAAAGACACTTGTCCTATGGCAGTTGTTTATGGTCCTCCAATGTCCACCCGTCTGGCATGAGCCTTGGCAAGTTTTCTACGACGATTACTTCAAAATGCACGATCTAGAAGTTCCGGCATCCCCGAATGAGAAAGTTAAGGCCGACCTGCAATAGTACATTGTAAGTATTCCGCTCTTCGACCAAGTCAGCACGCCCACCAGATTCAGAGCGGGAAATAAAGTATATGTATGTGGTTTAGTGCTCGCGAACGAAGAGCTCATGATTGAGAAATCAAGGATGGAGATCCCCTTGGGCGAAGCGACCACGTATCCATAATTTACAACTTCGTACGTTATGCGGATTATCAACAAGAACATTGTAATTTGTTTAGAACTGTCACCCGCTACGACATACTGGCAGAACTTGTATGAACTGACATCTGGGGGTTTTCGGACGATTGTTTGCTTGACAGTGCTTGGATGGAGTATGCTGGTAAATGCAGTGGTCTGATTAAATCTGGAGTGGGGAAACAGTACGTTCATTTTGCAAGAGCACAATAATTCATTCGGAGCAGAACCCGAAAACACACGACACTAAGAGACGCCGCGTTGCATTTGTTTAGAGCGAAGTCTAGCCCTCACAACTAGAGTAATTATATTGTGCTTCGTAATCATTGTACCGCGCATGTCTGTGAGGACAAACTGGCACATCAGCAGAGTCTGGTGAAAAAGTTTTGGGCTAACAAAATGCTTCCGTACAGACATGTGAACAGCCTCCAAAATGTGAAACCTGGTGTTCCGTGATTAATATCAGCAGATGCATGTGCTCAAATCGCCGAGGAGGCAGTCAACATTCTACGGCTACAATATCCTCTAATTTTCTGACCTGCTATCAGCAGGTGTAGCATACCCGTCCCATTCTCCCAGATGCCAATCTTCCCACACTTCACCTTTAGTTCTACAACCATTTTTCGGAAGTTGCTATCGTTGCGAACACACATTTTTCCAGGAGTTGACAGCATTCCTTCGAAAGCACCGCGGGTGACAGCTCCGAGGATAGCCAAGCCATTAAGGAGATCTTTCCAAAGATTCTTAGATAAACAGCAAGATCCCTAACATGTGAAAGCAAGGCATCAGTACCTCGACTTTCAACTGTAGTAGCCGTTCAGAGCCCGCCAACTTTCGCCCAGTGATTATCCACCGGGTGCTTTCAAAGGTGATGGAATCGATCATAACTGAGGCTGTAATGGGCTACTTCGTAAGGTCCAACATCATAGCATCGGAGCAACACTGGTTTCCTCATCGTCGGTCATATACTACCAATCTACTGATCGCCCGTGGCTGTTGGACCGAACTAGTCAACTGCGGAACCGGCATTGATGTCATTTACATAAACTTTTCTAAAGCCTTCGACCGACTAGATTGCGTCATACTTCTCCAAAAGCTATAAGCGTACGGAGTTGGGAAACCTGTTGTTGGATGGATTGGAAACTTCCCCCTTCACCGGCAACTTCAGATTTGGGTTCGGGGCTCATTTTCTGATCCAGATAATGTAGATTGCGTTGTCCCACTGGGATCAGTGTTGGAACCGTGGTTATTCTCCTTCATCACTGATCTTGCGTGTGTCATTCAGTCAAATTTCCTGCTTTTTGCTGACGAAATCAAGATATGACAGGCAGTTGGCTGTCAGGAAGATCAAGGTATGCTACAATGAGATTTAGACCCAGCTTTTGAATGGTTAAAGGTAAAACTACTTCCGTTTAACACGGACAACTGCAAGACCGTGCGTATCCGACACAAATCCACGTTCGCATAAATGCTAGAAGTCGATATGCTGAGAACCGCCGCACAAGAGAGAAACATTGGTGTGGTGATGGAAGACGATTACAGCTGTTCTGTGCAGTCCTTGAAGGCGTGCAAAATCGAGAATCAATATGTTGGTCTGTTAAGGAGTGTCTTCGTGCAGTTCGATCCCTCTATATTTCCTTAAATGCTCAATGTATATGTGAGGACCCATTTAGAGTAGGCAACCTAGGCTGGGCAATACTGGTTAAAACGCGATTTGGCTGCACTGCCGACCGCACAGCGACGGGAAACAAACCTGTGAAAGGGTTGTCTCACCTGCAATGTCATATGCGACTGAAAGCCTTGGGAATGCACAGCGGATGATATCGCAGTCTATGGGGTGGCCTCATCTTGGAGTTACAGATTTTAAAAACCCCGGGCACGCTTGCCGCCACCTACTAAGGCTTAGCCACAATACAAATTTGAGGGGTCATAAGCTGAAACTGGTCATCCCATGCAGTCGGCTGGAGTGTTGCCGGAATTATGTTTCCTTTCGAAGTTTGTCATTTCCGCGCCTAGGCTACCCAACTAAAGAGGATTTGGTGATAGTTTATACCAAATACATTACTCGATCTGATTTCTATACACTGAGTGACAATAAAACGCAGACGATCATGGTGCTTAACAACTTCCACGAAATCGGAGTAGACGGATATACCTTTTTGCTAACGTGGATAATACGTTAAGTCCACAGAAGGGTTTTTCACTTTAGTACAATTTTTTGAAATTAGATTATTCCCACAACCCATCCCAAGAGAATTGTTAAGCCTTGGCTACTTTATCCTTATTATAACATTGTTGCACTTTGCCATATTTTCAAACTAGTTCAGGAATCAATCAGTGATGGGTGCACAAGATGGTCAGTTCTAATATCCTACGCGTCTCTTAAGGATCGATAAATATATACTTCTTAGAAACAATCCGGTGTGTTTTCAGCCTTTGTTACGTTGTTAACTTTAGCTACACTGTGTTTGTTTCCCTGTGTTCCTGACTGTCTCAAAATATTAAACTCCAAACGACCGTACCAGTTAACCGTTTGGCTGGGTATTTTTAACATTGGTACACACTATAACAGCTCGATTTGTGTTGTCCGAAATGAAATTTTGCCTTCGAGCTATAAAAGTACGCTATTCTTATCGCTAAATCTAATTGTTCACAGCTGGACATAGTCGGATAACTAACAGCATCCGAAGATCACTGCAGAGTCCATCTGTCCTTTCGTGTCTCCTCATGATATAAATAATTAATAAATAAACGGTTTATTCTTAGACGTTGCTTGACACAGTCTAACTGAGTGGCCTGATCAATCTGTACAAAACTGCGTAAAACAATTAATGATGCTTGGTTTGTAGAACGAATCCCACGTGGCTTTTTGAAGTGATTGGCCTTCTGAAGATATCAGATTGAGTGAGAAAATGCGGACAACAACAAATGCAGCTTTAGCCAAAATTTCAATAAAAGTAATATAGGCAACCATGGAACCGTCCTCAGCTAACCTTCAAACAATGTTCTGTCAGGTTTCAATCCGGGAGTATAAACTACTGGGAGTTGGAGGACGGTAATGATTAATATAACCAAGCAACCGGTCATGACAATGTAAATCAATAAACTAAAGTCAGATCATGCTCGGGGAGTCTTTCCAGCAGTTTGCCATATTGTCCGCGAAGGCGACAATGCAGCGCCATAGATTATAAAATGTAGTGCATAAATATAGAACACAGTGCTTACCGCATTAGGGTAAATGGTTTTATCTCAGGCAGACGATATGCGTTGGGTAAGCACATAAGTATGACAGGCTGGACAATGCAGTAGCAGTTTCAAAAGTAGTAAGATAACACAGTAAATAAATCCTGAGCAAGCAGATGGATTGTACAGAGATTCTGATTGTCCCTCAAAGTGGCTAAAATGCCTAGTTTAAAACCTACGTATAAGTGTGTTACAAACATCAAGATTTGTGTTACCAAACATGATAACTCGAAAATTTAGCTAAGTACCTACAGCCGGAAATATGCCAGAGAAATTAAAGAAGAAGGAAATGATTTCCGCTTAAAGAATGTCTTTGAAATTGTCTGCGGTAGCTCCAACCAATTGTGGCAGCAAGTGTGCACTCAGAAATTTAAATAATGACCAGGGGGCATAAAAAGGCTTGCGTTAAATTGGGAAAATAAAAGCATGCCTAGAAAATTGCTTTGTTAGGTTCCGTAAAAGTAGATAAAGTTTCAAAAAAACAAAATATACAAGATATTCAAAATAGATTAGGCCACAGGTCGGTCAAGTTAGTCCGTAGAGATTTCGAGTTTGTCTAATACAATTACAACTTCGCCCGTCTATCCGAAGGTCGTTGCTTTTGCGCGCACGGTCACATAGCTGTTTAATTGGCTAGATGCGTCCCCCCATAGTATGTCCGGTGTAAGAACAGAGGGAAGTGTATTGCCGACCGCACATAATCAGTAACAATTCATCCCTAGAGCGATGACCGATTGCATGACAGACGTTGCAGAACTCAGTCCTTTAAGGAAAAAACGTTTATTAGCGAAAGACAGCTCGGCGAAAATTACATGTTTAGCAAGCCAAACACCTCGAGATAATTTGCAAGTTCAAATCCAGAACTAACGACCCTTCTGAGTCGATGAGGTTCCTCCTTTACTTCAGTTAAAGAAACGGGGAATCACTCACACGAATATCTGCCAATCCGAGTCAGGTTGTCCAATCCGTCAAGTCCGACTCCCATTAGCTGTCTGGCTTGCTCAGTCGGTCCATCTGTGCACTCTGAACTGATACTGTCATCAAATCCTCCAATTTTTCATGTTCTTGCGCTTCCATATTGCTATCCCCCTCCTACTACTTGCCACTCCGCGTCGTCTTCGCTGTATCTGAGGCGGTGGTCTTCTTGACCCTCACCAGTTGCCAATCCACTCCCGATCCAAATTGTTGTCTCCGGTGTCGTCTCAAATGCACCGGATATCTTCTGAAGGTTTTCCCTCCAACGGTTATTTCGCATGACCTGGCACCGACCCTCGCAGTCCCACACCTTTCTTCCACCGCTCTTGACTATTGGGTGAAGATTGAAGCCACACCTCCTCCCCCACTGTTAGCTCAGGTAGTACCTGTGCACCGCGATCATAGTACTGCTTCTACATGGTCCTTCGTCTTCGTAGATTGTTCTGTACTCCTTCGTACTGTAGCGAAACTGTGGCAGGTGCCGGAATCAAAGTTCTAGTCCATCGGCTGTATAAGCGCTGCACTGGGCTCAAACGGGTGCAAGGGTGTTCCGATATTCCAGTATCATGAGATACGAGTCAGCACCCGTTGTTCTGGCCTTTGATAACAGTTGCTTGGCCTACTTCACTGCCAAAGCCACCTTTTCATTCTATTGACTGTAGTATGGGTTGGTTTACTGGCGCACATATTCACAAGTCGTTGCGAACGCCTGGAATGCACCACTAATACACTGGGGTGCATTGTCCGCAATCACCTCCTCTGGTTTACCGTGCCACGTGAACCGACATCCGAACTTGTTGATTACTGTCTCTGTGGTCGTAATGGTGAGCAGATCGACTTCCAAATATAGTAAGCCACTGTGTGTAAGCAAGCTTTTCCGTTGTCACTGAGTAAATCCACCGTCACTTTCTGCTAGGGTCGGTCAGAGACATCATGCAGCATCATTTGTTCCCTAGTCTACCGGATTTCGTGGTAATTGCACGCATTATAATTCGATACATGCTCTATTATTTGACCCGTCATTCCTGGCCAAAGATCAGTTTGCTTGCTCGGTTAATGGTATAGTTAGCACCCAAGTGAGCGCGATGAGCGTATTTGAGCATTTCTCCTCGGAGCGATGAAGGAAGCAGAATACGGCTTCTCTTGAACAGCAATTCATCATAGACAGTGAGTTCATTTCGAAAATTAAGATAGAGTGTTAGTTCCTGTGGCATCTGCTTCTTTGTCTCTGGCCTTTCATTTTAAAATGATGTCTCGCAAAGCTGAAAATGTTGCATCTTCCCTTGTGTTGTGCCTTATTTCCTTTAGGCAATCTGCTGTCATTGCCAGTTGCTGTAGTAACTTTATTGCTTCGACCTCTTCCGGATTATGCTCGGGTACCGACAGATGAGGTCTTGACAGCGTATCTGCGATGAACATCTGTGCACCAGGAGTTTGTACAACGTCCACCTTGTACGTTTGAAGCCGGTTAAGCATACGCTGAAGGCGACAAGGAACGACGTGCAGCGGTTTCTGGCTATTGACACAAGCGTTTTGTGGTCGGTATACAACATTGTTTTTTTCGAAGGTGAATAATGCACAATGAACAATGATTTATTACGGGATAAAAGTAAGTGCTTTACACGTCTCGTAGGATGGTTGGGATGAATATGATGAACTCGAAATATATCTGATTCATCTACCTATACTCGTTGAAATGCTCAAAGGCATAGACGACCACAAGCACATAGCGCAGCTCAGTCACCGGGAATGCTCGACGACGGAAATCCAAAGGCTTTCCATACTGCAAGAGAACAGCACTTATTCCGTCCTGGCTGTTGTCAAAGTATTCCTCCAAAGGCTACCTTGCATCGTAATACCGAGCACCGGCGCGTTGCTGATAAAGTGCTTAATAGTTTCGAATGCGGTTTCCTGTTCCTGTCCCCCAACATAACTTTACTCCTTTGTGATTTAACTTCCTGATCGTCGTCATGATATCAGCAAGTCTTGGCATAAGATGGCTCAAGTGATTCACTATACCGTTTAAGCGATGGATTTCCTTCACAGCATTAAAACGCGGCATTTCTCGAATTACTTAATCTTTCCTGCATCGACCCTGACCCCTTGTGTTGTTAGCAAATGCCCATGGGAAATCACCTCTTCTTTCCGAAGTTCAAGCTTCTCATGCTTAAGCTTGATGTTCTTTTGTACTCCACGCTGTAAGAAACTGTACACATTAGCGTCATGCTCTTCTTCTGTCGAGCCATAGATCAAGACATCATCTGCCACTCATGTTTACATCAGCTAAATCGTCTACCGCTTGCACAAATTACATTTGAGAAATTTCCCTCGACACCTTCAAGCAAAACGGTAAACGCAGCCAGCGATAACGCCCGAACGGGGTTGTAAAGGTAATAAGGAAACTGGATTCGTCATCTAGAACCACGTGCCAGAATTCCGAAGAGAGATCTACCTTCGTAAACACATAGCTTTGGCAAAATGTCTTTTAGGGTTGTTAGCGTATAATGCTCTCTACGCAAAGCCTTATTCAACGGTTTCGGATAAATGCACACGCGTAGTTCTCCCGTCTTCTTACCATTGACTGCGACCTGAAAAACTTTGTCGGTTGGATCGCCGAATTTGGCAATCACACCCTCTCACACTAATTTGCTCAATTCAACTGACAACCTGTCATGCAACATAAATAGAACTCGCCTATCCAGTAGCGCTGTCGGTCGTATCAAAGTATCTAACGACAAATGAGCGGTTCCCTCAAACTTTCCGAGCCCGAATTAAACACGGACGGATACTAGTAAGTAATGTCGGTTTCTCTCTGACAAGCGTGCACGAAACGATCATTAGGAGAAACAACAAAACCGAGAGATTGGATCGAATCTATGTCGAGATTCGGCGTGAGCTCCTCATCCACTATCACAAACTGCAGCCGATATGATATTCCGTCTCTTGGGTTAACGACTACAATTGTAGCTGAACCTTTCGGATGAAGTCTGGAACCATTCCACTTTCACAAACAATCTTGCTCGGGTCGAATGCACAATTCGGGACAGTACTACCTTGGTAGAATGTTGACAGTAGCCCCTGTGTCTAAGGGGAATCGTACGGCTTTGCTATTGATTTGAAGACTTGCGTAGACAAATCTTTGTGACGCCCTCCGGGACACGTTGTCAATTGAATTCTCTGCATCTGCAGGTGATTTGTCACGGACGACTGCAGTAACATTAGTTGATTAGCAGCAACGAGCAAAGTGGTTCATTTTTCCACATTTGGAGCATTTCCTACCCCACTCCGGACACTGTTCGCCAGAGATCGGGTTTTGTGCGTCTCAAAAGTTGCGGATCTCCTGTCTCATGTTAGTAGCTTCCAGTGCGTCGCATCCGGAAAAGTCACACAACTCTGCATCAGTTACGAGTTTCATTTGCTGGTATTATTAGGTGGTAGAGGACTCGCTGTTGCAGATAAGTTGCTTTGTCGCAAAAGCCGCTTTGTCGTACTTTCATCATTGATTTCTAGAACAATCCGATCGCATATGAGGCTGTCGCCCAAGCATTTACAGAAATTACAGGATCGGCCCAAAATCTTCAACTCATTGATGTACGCATCGGCTGATTCTTTTGGGCGTCTGTTGCGCAAAAAGAAACATAGCGCTGGTAGCTCAAATTGGCATTACCTTTACAAAATTCACTGAACTTTCCAATGACCATCAAACTATTGGGATATTCGCCTTTGTCGTAGTGCAATCTCTCTAGAACACGGCGTGCGTCATCCCCGGCTGCCTGTAGAAACATGGCCCATCGCCATCGCTCGTTGGTCCAAACGTACTAAGGTGAACAAATCCGCCCACTTGCTCTTCCATAGACGCCAATTACACGCCAATTTCCGTTCATCTATGTTTAGTGAGACAGACATCTGAACAACCGCAAGCGATCCAAACAGCATCTGCGCACCGACGTTGGGGTTCTCCTTTGTCTTCTCTGAAAAAATCTTGCAGAACTCAGTTCTCCATGGACAAACGTTTATTCCACAAAGACAGCTCAGCGAAAATTACAAAATGTTTAGCGAGCCAAACGTCTCGAGATAAATTGCAAGTTCAAATCCATTACTAACGACTCTTCTGAGTCGATGAGGTTCCTCCTTCACTTAAGTTAAACAAACGGTGAATCACTCACACGAATATCGGCCGATTCGAGTCCAGTAATTGAATCCGTCCCGTCCGCTTCTCGTTGGCCGTGTAACCCGCTCGGTCGATCCATCTGCTCACTCTGATCTCATACTACCATTTCAACAGACATAAGGCTAGTGACGTGTTGGATCCGCAGTTGGTGAGTAGGAAGAAGATGGGACACTGTTCTGCAAGGGGTTGGACACAGCTTCTCACCTAAAGAGAAACATGCGCATTAATTTTCTTATTACTATAATCTTCCTTTGGGTAAACTATAGACCTTGGATTTTGAACCTCTTCATGTCGGCTGATTAATTTCCGGTTAAACTAGGCATCGGGTAACTCGCTGTTCGCATGACAGCCTGTGTTGGATTGCACATGTACTACGCAAAACTAAGGTTTACTGCGGTGGTTGATAAGGCTCATTGATTTCGCTCTGCGTCCGTCGCTTGCGGTCTGGTGTTAAATGCATTCAAGCTATGCTCCGATAGGAGCTTAGTACGACGCATGCCCCAAATCTCGAGTGCTTCTTTCGCCATGCGTTTGGAATGAAGCAAAACTTTCGACACTTTGGGGCAACGTTTATTAGCTCACTGCTATTTCCCATAGTATCAATTACTGTGGTGTTGGCAGCTGATCGATTACCGCGTCTGGAGTAAATGAAGGTTAAACGCAGGGGTTACTGCAGTATGTGTTATATAACTTGGTCGTATGTGCGCACAAGCGCAGATGGACTTTATGTGAGGTTTGGACGTTGCTTGCTTACCAGATTCCGCGTTAAGATACAAAAAACCTTGAGCGGGCGAGTGCGACTCAGGAGACACGTGTCCTGAAGAGTGAAACCCACAGAGAATATCCAAGAGGCAGAATGCACTGGATAGCAGTCGTCGAGCTTGTTCGAATGGATGTAGGCAAGGGCGCGTGCGATGAGAGTCGCGAGAATTCCGAAAAGAGTTCGAGGGTTTGAAAGAGCAATCTTGTGGTATGACCTTGTGCTGACCCATTTGTATGTCCTTGACCATCCCAACTGGAGGTACTCGCGACGAATATTCCTCACTTGGAAATTTCTTCTGCGTACCCCCAAGATTACTGCAAATGTTTTATCCTGGTTGCAAACACCGTCAACCATAAGCAGCAATCGTTCCCAAAATTTTAATCGTGCAATCCCATAGCCATATGGCTAAAGCGATAATTCATTTGAGTGACCGAAATTCGTCCTAAGTGTGTCTGGCCGGGACGGCCGGAAGAACGCAAATCGGTCACTTTGGTTGTTCCAACGGTCACGCGTGCGTAATGGTAATGGGGTTTTATTAAAATGTGAGAGCCTGTGGGCAAGGAACGGTGTTAAAAATGTTAAACATTATGGTAAGCCATTTGGTCGTTTCCACTTATAGAGCCGTGTACCATCTGTCGGTAAATAAAAAATTTTATTTGTTTAGTTATTCACAATTTGCCTCTGATTGCACCCGAAAACGCCCAGCCAAGATTTCTGGCCGTCCCATTGTGCGGACAGGAGAGCCAATCATGCCATCGCAGCATGGGTGTATGTGTAATTGTGATTCACACCCTCACCAATTACGGGACTTGGTAAGTACTGGTTTTATTGCCTTGTTGAACTTATTAGAGCTGTATATTCAACCTTCATGGGAGCATGAAGCACATTCTTGATTTGACTTGACTCGCTTGGTTAATGTGTCACACTAGATTGAAAAATATCCGGTGTTATCCGTGGAGCATAACCAACGTATTGTTATTTCGATCTGCCTTGCAAAGGTAATTGCCTGATCCTAATAGCCGAAAAGTGTTCTAGGTTTGCAGAAGCAACGACGGAAAGCAGATTTATACAGGAATGCGTGAAACGCAAGCATTTTACATGGGCCTATTGGAGGTCTTTCAGGCGGTATCATGTGTACCCATCTACGAATCTCTTATATGCCTTGCGTACAATTTGATGGAAGCTAGCCAGTCCTGATTACTCATACTGGAGCGACTGTGCGCACTTTACCAAACAATTGTCCACGAGCTTTGCTTCACCCAAAGTGAATTGTTTGAGCAGTACATGCAGGAGATGTATGCAAAAGTTGAAGGAAAAAGCTAAACCAAGCTCCTCAAGAGCCTGTATCCATTTCAGCCAGAAACAAAATTGCCACATCCTCTTGAAAGGTTTGTATGCAACTTATCTTGCAAAGCGTTGAGTTAACTATTGGTTTCAGCCCTATCCTAATGACCGAAATTCTGCTTAACACAGCCGTTGCAACTCAGTTTGAAAATTTAACGAACCAACTGGATAACTTGACGTTCACCTCTTCTATCGCCAGCGAATCTTTTGGGATCACTTTGGTGCATCTCTCTCAACAATATCTGAGCAGCGAGAAAACGTCGTCAAATAGTTTGTCTAACATCGAGAGGCAATCAAGGAATTACGATTGAATCTTGTCCTTCTCTCTGGACCGTTCAAAGGATCGGGATGGATGCTAATGAACAAAACCGAGTACAAAACGTAACTGCACTGTAGTTTGCAAGCATCGATTAAATTCTTGCGTGAGACAATCCCGAATAATGAGGAGAAAATTTCGACTGTCTTAAAACCATGAAGTTAGATGAACATGCTAGAAGATTCGCTACTTTGAAGTTCTGATCCTGTCGGCTCTCATCCTCCCAGTATTTACAGGCCACCTAAGGTACACAAGGCACAATTCCCTTTACTTTCACTAATTGGTATTTCTGGTTCTGCCTTTCACACGGTTTCAAAATAGATTGTCGAATTACTAGTACCTGTACGCAAAGAACTATCCACATACTGGCTGAAGGAATCATTTGAATTTGTTGACAAATGTAAAGATAAAGGTAGACGGAAAACTGAAGCTCTGCTTTGATGTGGAATCACTTTTTACCAACGTCTCGTTACTAGAGACTGTTAACTTTATTAGTGAATACATAACCGAAAGGGGGATAAATATCTGTATCTCACTACCAATACTAAAAGAACAAAGTTTGGGGTGCAGTTCTAACAGGCAGTTTCTGTTTGATGAGATCTAATATAGACAAATTGACAGAGTCGCTATGGAGTCACCCCTAGTAGCTCTTCTCGCTGACATCTCCCTTTCTAAGCTTGAACGGGGTCCTGTCCAAAGTGTTATTGCCTCGCTGAATTTCTACTTCCGGTAAGTGGATGACACTTTCATCGTTTGCGATTCATGTGTCGATGTCTTTCGTCTACTCTATAAATTCAACGTTGCACACTCAGCTCTGAAGTTCACCAATGAGATCGAAAAAGAAGGAACGTTGGCTTTTCTAGACGTACAGCTAAAGATGCCGAAAGTTAGTTCCCTTGAGAGAAGTATCTTTCGGAAACCGAAATGGGCTGGTCAGTACACGCACTTTCTGAGGTTCTTACCCTTAAAGTACA
>CALYDF020006056.1:0-13779 GCA_944474145.2 Dicrocoelium dendriticum | reverse complement strand
GAATGCCATTCCAATCGCTTGTAGGAACGGTGATGAAGGAGTCAGGTAGGCTCTAGGACTAGGACACTCAAGCTACAAAGTGTAAGCACCAATCGGAATCCGTTTTCCGAATCTGTTCGTTCGAATTGTTATCACAGTGAGATGCAGCATTGTACGCTGAAGTTTAATATTAAGAAAAATGTATCCCTTACCTCTATAAGCTAGTTTGTATCTGCCCATGTTGTATTGCTGGGAAGACGACTGACGTGGGTTTTATCCACCGAGCGGGCCAACTCAGTTAAAGAAAAGATAGCTAGAGAGCCATAGAGAACGGCTGTGGGGACCATGCGCTTCTTGGAGTGGCTCAAAGTCATTGGCAGTCTGCAGACTTCGGTGTACCTGTATGTTATTGGTGCACAAACGCCCTGCTTTTTCTTATATGAGGTAACCAGCAATAACTTAGGGAGATTATAAATTACCGGTATCTGGTAATGGTTCACATCTTTTAGGCGTTAGGATCTCATTTTCCGTAACCTCCACAGGACAATCTCTTTGATCGATTTGTCCGAGGCATGTTTTCGTGCGCAAATACCGATCTCGCGCGTGCAATTGTCGGTTTGTACACCGAGGTCTCATTAATAATGCTGAACATCAAAGGTTATGTTGAAGATTGCGACGTACATCCAAAAAGATCTTGATTAATAGAAACACCGAAACGTCGTGCAATATCGTCACCGATATTACATAGCGAATGCGCCCCGAAAAATAGAAAAGAAGCTCACAATGAAGCTATCTACGTAGAGTACAAGTAATTGCGCAAGTGGAGATAACAATGCGCAAACTGTGCGTTGGACGATAGCAGCTAGGGCAAACCAAGGACAAAGCTTGAGAAATGAAATCAAGCTGAAAAGTTCATTTTTGCAATACTACAATGAAAAAACACATATAGTGCTTCTTATATCTAACTCACGTCGAAATGGCTTACTACCAACTCAAACTATTTCTCCGCTATCAAAAATGCACAACGAAAAGTAGAAGTCCCAGACGGCGAAGCAGAATTTACAACCAAACGGAGCAGTGCCGGAGGAAGCGAAAAATTTAAAGGCGCGGCAAAATTCAAAAGGTGGGTCAATGACTCTTTTTAAGAAATCATATAGGAATTTTTGACGGAATGAAGCAACTAGCCAATGTTATGCTTATACATTAGTTAACCTAACCTACACATATATGTGCACCCCTTGCTGGAACAAAGAGTAGATCAAGTAGCCGCCCATATATTACTGAAGGACTTTGAAGGACTTTGACGACCGAAAAAAGGACATCATGTGCTAGCAGGGCACCAGGGAAGAAAAATAAGTAAGTGGTACATTGGTAAAATCAGTTACCATGGATGTTCTAAGGGATCCAATCATATCCTCTACCAGTATTGCAGAAGGGTGATTGTGGGATCTCGCAACACGAGCCACGAACATCCGCACGCGGACTAAACCGTGCACCACCTAGCTGTTGGATAACCACTAATGAAGGTCAGGTGAGGCAAGGTCAAGTTTATGTTCGGGTAGGACTGAAACGACAGGAAAATCCCGTGAGTGTTCCATCTTGAGTGGTTTGTTGAGCCAGGTATGGATGAAGTGCTCAGTTGTTGATGGATCTAAAAAAGAACACCAGTATTGCACCCTGGCCAACCAGTTAATGCCCACCTTTCCTGACCTATCAGTCCCTGCTGTGGCAGTCACGTGAGGTAAGCAAAGGATAGGAAGTGAAATCGAAATAAGGAAGTGTACTTGAAATAAGAAAATAATACCAGTGCGTGCAGAAGAGTTGAGAAAAGAAAACCGAAGTACTAAGATGCGTTACTCAGGAAAATGGAAGGTTTCGTGTTGCCAGGTCAGGTCAAGTCAGGTCAAAATCCGTGGACGATACAGGCTTCCGCCTAACGAGCGTACAGCTTCTTGTACCGGTAAGAGAACCAGATCCCCGGCACTTCGACTTTTGATCGCCTCTTCTTGCCTCTGCAAAAAGAAATGAAGCAAAAGCGAGAGCAATCTTTGCTTTTACAAGGATCAACATCGGATATCAATGCGAATGAATTGGATAGGATTATATTAATTCCGGAAAAATACGCGGCCAGCACCTGTCTAGGCCTGCTTTGAAGTCAACCACAGTCTCACAATCCATTAGTTCCGAAGGCAACTTATTCCATTACCTCTAGAGCCTCGTTAACTGTCGCATTTCATATCCGTAAACGTAAACTCTCAACTCTGTCCTCTCCTCATCGCGGCCTGTCTTTATTTCTTATTCATCCGCATAGCGAGCTCTCAGAGCCCTGCCTTATTATCCTCTTTGGTCCAGTTTAGCCTAATGCTCTCATAGGAACGTTTAGGATGCTAAACTGGACAGGACCTGGACATATGTTACCATGGTAAAGCCAAACCAAAATTGATTTTGTGTGATAAAACCTCCTCCAAACGAAAGGAATTTAGGATGACTTTTGTCGAACAGCATGCTTTACCTGATGCTACCTCACCATTATCGTGAGTGCGCTAAGGTTTTAACCTCTATGCTGCAAGCACAATCCTCGGAGTCAACTGCTATTACAACGCCCTTGGGTCTAATTACATCGACAATAAATATGTCACCGATGGAGCCTATATCCAACGAGCACGAGACTTAGAGCCGTGTGTTATTACAACCAACCTGGGTCCTATTACTTTAACACCAAATGTGCCCCTGATGGTGCCTATATACAACGAGCCCGATACTTAGAGCCGTGTGTCATTATAACCCACCTGGGTCCTATTACTTTAACACCAAATGTGCCACTGATGGAGCCTATATACCACGACCACGAGACTTGGAGCCGTGCGCTGGTATAACCCACCTGGTTTCTATTACGTTGACACGAAATGTGACAGAGATGGATCTTATACAACGAGCACGAGACTTAGAGTCGTGTGGTATTACAATCCACCTGGGTCCTATTATGTTGACCCCAAATGTGTCACTGATGGAGCCCATATACAACGATCGCGAGCCTTGGAGCCGTGTGCTAGTGTTACCCACCTGGGTCCTATTATACTAGCAGGAAACGTGCCACTAGTCTAGTTAATTGTTTAAACTGCTTTCTTACCTGTGGTACTGCTAGACACTGCCATCATAGACACAGATACCGTTTGTGAAGAGTTAAAGTAACTTGTACAACGGGCTCCTGATTGCACGCAAACACTTTCGACGATAAGTTAACCGATTGTTTCACAGCGAACTGCGTCAACTACAACAGACTTGCTGCACGTGAAACACAAATCTGTGGGCGCCATAATTTTCGGACAAATCGGTTGTTTTGTTGTACGTTGAAAGCCAGATGAATCCCAAATTACCTCCTTAGTCCTTCGCAAAAGCTCTTGACACAGTTCCGAAAATCCGGCTGGATTAACCTCTTCGGCATTTCTCAGACGATGTACAAGATGTGCAATTTAAATATGGATGGTTTCGTGCCGAAGACTTTAAACGTCCGCAACGGCATGGACTCTGATGGTAGGATACAATCCAGCAGCCGGTTAATGCAAATAGGTATTTGGCCTGTAAATGGATGCACATATCAGAAACGGCTTATTTGTTCGGTACGCCTGCTACTTGTATGCCGTCATTAAATGCAAACACGGAAGCAACATGATTTCATAAAAGGAACAGGTGCCTGTTCCCAAGGAGCAATCGATAGCGAAGCGGTTGCCCTGGTGAGATATCTCAAACTATGGAAGCGTCAGCAATTTTTCTTCACATCCCAGTCCATTTCCAAGTTCCGAGTAAACTGCTTGTGACATAGGTTGTGCTAAATGACGCATCACTATGTTGCATGCGCACGTAGGTAATAGGCAACTTACACGACGAACGTATGCGATGCCCACTATTAGCTGGCGTCCGTCACAGAAAAACGAGGCGTGCATCTGGGACTCATTCAGGAGAACGTCTGAATGCGTCCAGACTTTGCGAACGGCTGCAACCAGGCCACCCGTGCATGGGTAACTTTCGTCAACGGTAAGTTGGCATTCTCCATTTGATTGTTCGTTGTATTGCAAAATGCACCAGTCCAGCTTGGAGTGTTTTGCCCACGAGCGTTTTATGTGCAACCAGTACAACGTAAGGTAGCGCACAAACCGGGGGACCGTTCGTTAAAGGAGCTTTGTACCTTGTTGAAACCTAAAACAAAAATATTACATATAGAAAGAGGTAATACTCACTCTCCGTGCCTGAAGTTGCCATGCGATGAAACAGATAACTTGACCGGTTAATGTTTGTCTACAGAATGCAACGAAGCTTTATCACTTACATGCTCGCTGCTGGCCTGGCTAATGTGGGAGTAACACAACGAAATGTCGCATTGAAAACCGCGCTCACTGCACGTATTTGAGTGGCCAGTTTGTCAATCGCTTTTGTGCTGACGGGAATATCATACCCATAATATCCCAAAACACTTCGAACAACGTAAGCAGTGACGCGCAATCTTCTTTGACGCAGGAAAGCATAGAATGTTGGGCGACCGTGCCTCATGTCGTCAGTTATTAAAGACTCGTATAGTTTGAAACTCCAAGCAACAAGTAAGGCTGCTACCAATTCTTACTTCAAACGGTTAATACCATGAGTAGTGTCTACACAAACGACATGCGAGAATCGGCTTAACAGTTCTATTTGTTTATGCCCAGCGAATAATACTTGTGTGTCCAATCCTTCCTCAGAAATAATTCGTGCAACTCCGTCTTTCTCCATAGACTTGATAACGCGATGCATTTTCACTGCAGGTAGTAAAAACTAGCAACCTAAGCTTACACTTAACGCTAGGTCACAGTTTACGACGAGCAGTGCGGCCGTTTCCGCTGATGATAAGCTTTCCGAATCGAACCTCGACGAACTGCTTGATTTCACTTGTTTGGGTGTTGTAGCGGAAAAGTTCCGCGGGGAGGCTGAACTCCTCGTCCGTCAGACAGCGATCAACGGGGTGCCGCTCAAAAAGAAGTCGGTGAACTGGGTGATTGTGGGACCTCGATGTTTGTGACTTTGAGCTTGCTTCCCGTTCTAATGAGGTTCACGTGAGCTTGGTAGTTAGTAGCACATAAGCTAAAAGATTTAGAATAATACAAGCAAAAGCCTACTTAACCCGACTCATTCCCGTACATTTCGACTTTCGACGTGCGCAGCGGACACATCGCTAAATGTCCATGTCATGCTTCACCAGTGACACGTTACACTTTCCGCTGCGGCAGAATACGAAATTGACGTAAGGAAGAAGCATGAAGTATGAAAATCAACTAGTAACCACATAAAAACTGTCAAAAACGCCAAAGGAAGATTCTCCGGAAATAAGACGCCATTGCGTACGGCTTCGAAAATACTGTTCGTACGGCGAATCTGGTTTCTGACACATTTAAACAATTTCAATAGCACACGTGCACAGGATTGCATAAAACTGCAACGGCAGAAAGACAGCCCGGTATAATGCCATAACATGACCATCAACTATTTAGTACGCACTAGGTTTTGCGGGATAATGCCGCTGCGGCTACAGCGCAGCTGACTTAGCAGTGCGCTCCCTAGCAACCAACAGGTGCGAGGTAAATGAACGTGCCCACCGAAAGCCATACTGGGCACAAGCGATGATAGTTAGCTTCTCGAAGTGCAAGCGCATAGCGCGCTTGAGCTTGCTTTTATTAGCTTGCACAGTACGGACGGTAGGCTGTTAGGTCGCTAGCTTACAGGATCTTGAACGATCCCCTTGAGATAGGTTTAACCGTCTCCAATTTCCAAGAAATCTGGAGTCGGCCAGCTTCCAGGGAGTGATGTGATACCTGACAGACGGGAGCGGCCATGTAGTCCGCCGTGGTCTTAAGAAACAGCTGGTGCAGCCCATCAGGACCCGGTGAGGGGTTCCGACCTAATTCCCGAAGGCCTTTGGCAACGTTAGCCACACTCATTTCTTTGTGCTGCAACGAAGCGGGTTGGATTGTCGCAGTGTTCCCGGGTAACGGCGTTTCTATCGAGTAAAGAGGTGAATATTGCAAGTCCAGTAGATTGGCTTTCTTCGCCGCATCGCCAAGTAAAGTGCCCTGCACTGCGGAAAACTGGGCAGGAATTCCACTGCCAGATTTGGTATTTCTTTTCAATTATGAGTAGAGGGTCTTCGGTGTCGTCCGAGAAGGCACCGCCAACGCGAGTTCATACGGATGCCGTTGCTGAGGATTTTCAAGGTACCGTCATTTATGATCACTTTGTAGTCGGGATTTTCAAGCGCGCACTGAGTGAGCTTGAATCGGTCCTATAATTTATGACTTTTGGATGTTAAGCACCTCAAATCTCGGCTTATGCATGGTGAGCTTCGAGTAAACGTTAGCCTTTTGTAAATAAGAACAACCTGTTCAACACGGGACAACACCTTGGAGTAAGAAAGATTCCACTCCTTCTCTGGGTCCGAAGGTGCAGGGATATTACAGACAACAGTGCTAGCCGCCGCTTAAATAAATAAATGAATAGGTATATTTCTAGACCGGCCAGAGGCTGTACCCTTAATGGTTCAGAGCACTTTACATTAATTCTATGCTCTAGCATAGCAGTAGGCGAAATACGAGTATATGTTCCTAGTTGGCAATTACAAAAGCATTGGCATCGTTTGGTGTACGGCTGATGGGGTCGCAGGCACCCACCTTACAATTTTCCTAGTTCCTTCGGGATATTGAGCTTGTTGCCCCTTGGTTGTGAAAACTGCGCAGAGCCATAGTTGTGCCGATTTTCTTTGGAGCAATGTCCAATTAACCACAAATTTACTTTAAATACATTGGAATTTTTCGGCCCGCTCAGTCGCCATAATTGTTGGTGCGCACATGGAAGAAATGAGAGTGGCGGAATTATAAGGGATACGAAAAGTTAAAAAATAATTTCAGAAAATGCAGATGAAAATAAAAATGATTTGTTAAGCGACATACTCAGTCGGCGTGCCTCACTAGAAAAATGCAAATTAAAAAAATATAGCCAAACTTTTCTTGCGCTGCTAATGCATTATGACGCACGATCACAACCGGAGTAAATCTCAGAAAAAGAAAATGCTTTTCCAAGACTAGAATACTGCGTAAGTAGCACAGTAATAAGCTGCGCATGACACGTTTTAACCGTTGGTTACGTTGAAAGTAAAATCAATGCAATACGTGCAGTAGTTTGCGCGTTATTCGCAATTGAATGGTGGTCTACGATTAAGTCTATTATTCTTTTGCATTAAACGGGTTTCTGCTTTGAAAGCAGATAGCAGCAAAAAGAAAAGAAAATGCAAAAGATAGCGAAGCGGTATATGTTCTAAATTGGCATAGCTATCCAGAAATGCTCTAACTAGCCCGTAAAATCTGCAACAACTAGGACTTCGTATGTGGCCGAAAATTATACTTTGCAGGCGTACATGGCAAATATACACAAATAAGCGATAATTTTGAGCGAAAACGCTAGCAGTTCAGTAAAGAATATTATATCTGCATAGGAATGCAGAAGAGCTTATAATTAACCCACGGTATGAAGGTGTAGTGCACCAGAAAACAAGCTCTTTCAGTATCTTGTAACATTGGAGTTTATGGTTGTTTTAACCTTCAAAACGTCCATTTGTTTTACTGACTGCACATCCGTAACGCAAACCGTTTTGGTGAGTAACTCGCTACACGTTTCTCGCTCTGTCTGATCCGCTTCCTATTCTAGTAGCCCGCACAATACACGTTGGGTTCAGTTGCCTCCGACTTCTATATTGTTGTATTTGACACATCTTACGTGTCATTGCTTACCGACTAGTATCCCAGGCTCCGCCCAACAATTGGTGACCTCCTGTCAGGAACACGCCGCCCGCCATTTTGCTTTTTCGTTCCTGTGAGCTCGTTCCAGTGCTTTTGTGATGCATTAATTATGATCATATTGTTTTCCACCACAATTTTATCTGCTTTTTGCAATGGAGTAATTAGAGGATAAGCCGTCTGCATGCGCAGTTAACGGCGTTCAGCCTGTCATGGTCAAATCTGTTACCTTAGCCCCTCCCCCTTTTTGGGAGAATGATCCTTTATTATGGTTTTTACACCTAGAATCCGTATTTTATATTCATAAGATTTCTTCTGATTTCGCCATGTATAATCAGCTAATATCTTGCCTTTCTCAGAGTATATCCTCGCAGGTGAGAGACATCATACTTTGCCCTCCTCCAGTAATGAAATACGAGACTCTTAAACAGGTCATTATTCAGCGAATCACGCTCTCCGAGAAGGTCTGTCTGCATCAACTATTTAGTGATCTGCAGCTAGGAGATAGGATGCCCTCAGGCTTGTTGCGCGAAATGCAACAGCTCATCGGCACGTCCAACCTGGACGGAGGGATTCTCCGCGAGCTGTGGATGCAACGCCTTCCTGCAAGCACTCAGGCTAGCCTTGCAGTAGCAAGTGACTTGCCAATCACGGTAATAACAGATGTAGCGGACCGCGCCATCTAACGGCACCAGCAAGAGACTGAAACAAAAGCACCTACGCAGCTTTGCGCTGGTGCAACCACAACGACAGGCGCGACTAACCCGCCGTCGGCAATAGACCCATTGTCATTGCAGATGGCGTCGCTTCAGCGCCAGATCGAGGAACTCACTTTAAAACATAGGCACCGCAACCGCTCTGGATCATCGCCCCGTCGCACAAAGCCTGATGCCCCAGGTTACTGCTTTTACCACTCGCGCTTCGGTACTAAAGCCCGTAAGTGCGTACAGCCGTGTAGCTACTCCGCTACAGATGATCCGCCAAGCCGGGCTGTAATGGCCACGAATGTCGGCAAAGCTCAAAGTCGTCTCATCTACATGAGAGATTATGACTCCCATACCCAGGTCTTAGTTGATACCGGGGAGAAAGTCAGCGTCATTCCCCTATGCCAGGTGAGCCTACCGCTTCTCTGTCGACAAGTCTCAGTGCCGCCAATGGCACTCCAATAGCCACCTATGGTCATGGGTCGCTTACCCTGGACCTAGGTCTTCGGCGCAATTTCTGCTGGGTATTCACTGTCGCTGCAGTCCCCTTTGCCATCCTCGGCATTGACTTTCTCAGGCGGTTCGACCTTTTGCTCGATACGAAACGCCAGATGATAGTCGACACTGCAACAAAACTCAGCGCACGTGGCATCACCGCCAATGTCTCATCTATATCCCCGGTCTATGCATTTTCCCAGACCTCGCCAGGTTACGCTAATCTCTTTTCTCAGTAGCATAAGCTCGTTCAGCCAATGAACGCAGCTTTGCCCGTTGCTTCCCAAGTCACGCACCACCTAGGGACGAATGGCCCACCTGTGTCATGCCGTCTACGCCGACTATCGCCTGAGAACTAAAGGTAGCTAGGGCGGAGTTTGAGCACATGCTTGAACTTGGAATAATCCGCCCTTCCGACAGCCCTTGGTCTTCGCCCCTGCAGATAGTCTCCTAGACATTTGGTGACTGGCGCCCTTGCGGTGCTTACCGCGCGCTCAATTGCTCAACCGTTCATGATAGGTATCCCATCCCACACATGCAGGACCTTACCGCATGCCTCACAGGTAAGACGATCTTCAGCAAGATCGATCTGGTTCGCGCCTATCACTAGATACCTGTGGAAGACAATTGTTAAGTGACACGGACACGATCAAAAAGTCACGATGGTGGCGGGCGCAAAACAGGCGTTTATTCAGTATAGGGTAGCCTATTTAAAAGAAATAAGCACTGTTAATCTTTGAGCCTTCTCAGTGGGTCTCCTGTTTTTCGGCTCACGTCATTGGTTGCGTTCCCCTTTTATTTCATTGGGTTATGTTATTCCTCTTCGGTCGTTGTCCTCCTGTCTCGCGCAATGATCACGTCTTTCATGCTTGGCATCTGATTGGCCGTATTTCTTTGGACCGCTCATATTTGGCTTTGCAATCTGAAACTTGCCGTTAATAGCAATTCTCGAGTTGCCTGTGCGCCCTCTATGTTCTGTTGTCCAATCCGGGTTGTCGGTTTCTGGATACGTGTGCCACTCGTGATTCGCTCTCCATCCATCGCTGTGTCTCCCGGTGGGTTCACGCATTCTCGATCGCACTGATCCGCTGACTCCGGTAACCTGCGCTTAGGTGGTAAGGTCGAGCATATTGGACTGGTTTCCTAAACCCTGTTACATCCTTTTCCTTTTGTTTTGTTAGGATTGAGCCGCAGTTTGTCCCATACTGCTTTTCCCTACGTGTGATTTTCCTTCCTTCTGCAGGGGTGACGTGTATCTGTCTTGGCTGCTGTTGTCGGCTTTCCATCTGGGCAAAACGCGTACAACCTGCTTTCCGGACTTGTACTCGGTTCCGCTTAATTATAGTGCCCCCAATCTTCACTTCGTAGCTTTCCCTTGCTGCTCTGAATAACTCTGTTCCTCCAGTGTCCCCCTGATCCTGGTGCTGGTTGCACCCACACTTCTTCTCCCACTGCTAGAGGTTGGAGTTTTCTCGCTCCGCGACCGTAGTATTTCTTTTGCCTTAGCATTCTGTTTCGTAACCGCTAGTGTATCGAGGTCGCTGGTGATACTTCAGGTGTTAGCAGATTTGACGCAGTTGGTATCAACGTTCTTGTCCTCCGGCTGAAGAGTCGCTGCACCGGACTTGCCCCGATTTCTGTTAATGGCGTGTTTCTGCGTTCCAGCAACATAATATAAGGGTCCTCATGAGTCACCTTAGCTTTGGTAAGCACCTTCTTTGCTTCTTTTACCGCCGACTCGGCCTTTCCATTTGATTGGCTGTGATTTGGGCTAGTAAGTCGGTGATGGAAATCCCACTTTCTGCTGAAATCTCGGAACTCTGCGCTAACGAACTGCGGCCCGTTGTCCGAGACTACTACCTCCGGTATTCCGTGACGAGAAAATTGACATCGTAGCTTATTCACCACTGAGTCTGTACTGGTCGTAGCAAGAGCATCGATTTCAAAGTAGTCACTGAAGTAATCAACCAACACTAAGTAACTTTTTCCATCGTGGATGAAGATGTTTACTGCAACCATCTGCCAGGGCCTGTCCGGAACGTCACGAAGCATCATAAATAAATAAATAAATATTTATTCTCGACTATGCGAGGCACGCCAGTTGAGGCATGATCAGGTATGTACAGCTGTACAGACATTTTATGGGAACTGTAGTGACAGTAGAAAATTGTTCATATGTCCATGCTTGGAACTGTGCGATGGTGAACATGCGAAAGAACGATTTGTTTGGCATAATCGCTCTGCCATATATCGCAGTCATACCTCGAGTAATAATAGATAAAGAATCCTGAGTGATCCATTGGAGGATAATTGAAGAGCAAGCTATCCAGTATGATGATTCTAATTGAGCTGCCAGTGTGAAGTTATGGGCTGTGACTTTATTCGGTGGCGAGTCACATTCGCCACGTTGCAGTGTTGTTAAACGGACATTTGTGGCTTTTTATAGGGAGAACGCTTGCCAGGCGAAAACCCACCACGTCCTGAAACACTGCCGCCAATCCATTGAATGGCAAGTTGTAACTGGCTATGTTTCTTGTTGAACGTTCTTTTGCTCCGTTATCCACAGTCAAGTTGGGTCCCAATTTTCTGCAGGTTGATACGTTATGCGAGCGGCCATTGCGTGCCTGGGTCCTCTCCTGTTCCAGATCGGTAGGTCAGGAACTAAGCATTCTTTCTGGATATGATGTATTGATCATCTGCAGAACCACGTGAAGTCTCGAAGAATATACTTTGAAATATGTTGAATCCTTGGAAGACAGGAAAGATTCCGAAGAAAGAATCGCAGATCACCCGGGGTATGTAGTGAAATTGATTAGAGATTGTGGTAACCACGGCCATTTGAGCGGTCAAAGCGGATTGAAGAGCTTAGAATGACCGATTGTTCAAGCTTTGTCTTGGCAGGAGAATGTGCCTTCCGTAGTCGAAAGTCCTCTAGTCAAGAGATATGTGGAATAGGTATTGTTAGATAAATTGGACTCAGTGGTTCATGCCGCGGAAGAATTGTATCAGTGCAAGATATTGAATGATTTGTCCAGTTAGTAAGTTTTAAAAAGTTTATAATTTTCCGCTCATGTCCAGGTAGAGGAACTGTGTGCCTTGTATAGTTGTTGAAACGGAGGACAATTCCTTGGGTGCGTGTCGCCGTAACTGTGACAGACTCGGGAGAAAAAGAAACGAACAGAGACAGTCTCATACGAACCAACGTCACTGGAGAAAACATTTTTACAACACGTCTATAGTTAGCTTAGTAAGCAGCCCGCCTTTCGCATCCTTTGTGATCGGCGGTTTCTTCGGATGTAAAGGCTGCATTTAATTGAGTTAGTATATTTCGCCCCAGCATTAGCTCCGAGGAGATCTTTGCCGTTGTAATATGTAGTGGTTCTGTTTACCTCCAATGCAGGTACCAACGCATCATCCCAGGATTTTCTCGGAAGCCAAAGGACTTGTACAGATGCTTTTAAAGTACGATCAACTCTTTCGACTAGTCCATTCACCGCGGGACTATACGGTACAGTCTTCGTGTGTCTGATACCATTGCGCATCAGGAATTCGACATACCCGTTACTTCGAAAACGTGGGCCGTCATCAATGACTATTTCTTCTGGCAACCCTTACCTTGCAAATAAACAACGGAGCCTATTTATGATGACGGCTGCAGTTGCATCCCCGCCCTAGAAAAGCCTCTGACATTTAGCTGTGGAAACATGTGGCCACTAGCCTGTTTCGCTTCTGCGGAGGTAACTTGGCAAACTGGCCCATAATATCGATGGCAGTTTTCGCCCATGGTTTCATTTGGGTACGCGATGGTTTGGAATGGAGCATTCAGGGGCCTTGCACTCCTATCGGATTTTTGGCAAGTGTAACACTCCCAAATAACCGCCTCGTCGCTGGAGTTCAACTTTGGCCACCCACAGTATTGCCGTAGCCGAGCTTTTATTCGCACAAACCGTGGACAACCTTCATGCGCAATGCAGTCACCAGAGAGGAGGGTTTCAGGGACCACAAACTGCTCGCCCCTAATAATGCAGTTGCGCTCAGTAGAAACCTCGTTCCGTAGGGTATAGTATTGAAGTAACGTATGTTGGACCTTGGTACGACTAGGCCATGAAGCGGATATGGACTCCCGAAACAACGCTAGGAAATGGTCTTTCTTCGTTTGCTCTCAGTTCGGGTCAAATGTTGTTGTAGGTAATCTGTCTGAGAGCTGCGATAGCATTTTTACGTCCTCTTCGTCCTCCTTTCCCCTTTTTGGACAGTGGAAGTCTCGAAAAGGCAGCTTCAATTTGGTAAAGGCAAACTGGCACGCATTTTATTCATAATCATAGTGAGTACCAGCGACTCAAGCGTACCGGCTTTTAGCCTTTGGTACCACGACTTAGTAACGATGAAAGAGCAGAACGATCGGTGCCCAAAGTGAATCGACGTCCCAGTAATTTAATGTGCCATTTCTCATAGACCCACACAAGCGAGGGCCTCATTCTTGCCGGCGGAATAATTTTTCAGTATCAGACAAGGTGTGTGATCTGTACGTAATCACTTTCTCCTCGTCATCGTGTAGATGGGACAGAACTGCACCCAAGCCAACATCTGAAGCGTCCGTTAAAATAACCGTCGGACAGTGCTCATTGGTGATCGCTACCATGGGAGTGATTCAATCATTGCATTGTCTTGGTCAGAAGCCCAAAAACATTCCTGGTTTTGGCGCGTCAACCTCCACAACGGCTCCGCAATAGTCGCAAAATTCGCTAAATGTCGAAGGTAATACAAACACAAACCCAAGCAATGTT
>CALYDF020006055.1:0-13756 GCA_944474145.2 Dicrocoelium dendriticum | reverse complement strand
ACACACAGACTGTGAGCTGATAACATTGCTGCACTGTTTCGAACATGTACAGCATGGCTAAGCGCGACATTAGTCGTAATGGGCAAAACGAAAAATTTTTTCCATGCCAAATTCTGCACAACGTTTGCGGTGAAAGTTTCAAATGGTAGTTCATGAAGACAAAAATCAAAGTCCAGTGCGGAATTCAGAAGTGTGATTATATATTATGAGGACAGGAGGCTCTTGCAACAAGTACTTCAACGCATTGGATCTACCAGTGTCTTGCAGAATCCGAAGACATATCATCCGCTTATGTTCTTCCGCTGTAATGAATCGAGGAACCAATTAACGTAACTTGTGTCTAACCCCCTAATGACGTAGATGACGGTAATCAACTTACAGTTGGCCTATCCATCGTTCATCCTACGAATGCGAATAGAGGTGGTAGCATTGTTTCGCTTCTGCCCACTCGTTAATCACAGTCAGATGTTCCTGGAGGTAGACACGGTCGGATGCTGAGCGAATTGCTCTCCATATTCTAACATAGCCATCAAATATTTGTATCGGAGATGGAACGTCTGCTTGTAGATCATTAATGTAGGTAAAAACAGTAGCGGGCCGAGGACGGATCTTTTCGGTACACCACTGGAGACGCACAGGTTTGCAGAGTGAGTGCCGGCTACTCTTACCTTGATTGCTCTGTGTTGTAAATAGGTTTCTGACCAGGTGAGCAGGGAACCGTTGATATCATAGGCAGAAAAGCTTTTGGAGGAGAAAGAAGTGTGATTGACCCTGTCGAAGGCATTAGAAAAATCCAAGTAAATCACATGAATGAGAACACTTTCATCAGCCGCCGTGGTCTATGAATCTTGGGTGAGCAGCAAATTGGTGAGACAAGATCGTCTGCGTCTTAAACGATGTTGGGCATCCATTCACATGAACTTATCCATTTGGTAGACAAAGATGGCAGCACAGATTATATCAACACACCACGTTCTAACAAAGCATTTAAGGCTAGTAACAATCCCTATCCAACAATTGCAACTGTCGCATGTTTACAAACATCAAACGGGCTTGAATCGTTGGGGGAATGATTACCAACCGGTTCGTGGGGAGCTACCGACGCTCCACTGTTGTCCACTAACATAATGAATAATAGTGATGCACATAGCCTGCACCTTAAGTACGTCACTTCTAACAGAAACCTTTGGCCGAAAAAGTGAATCCACGTCGCAAAACACAGGTGTGGAAAATCATATGCCTTCACAAAGTGACAAGCCGCGATTCCCCAATGTTCGGCTGACACACCCAAGCTCTCTTTC
Organism: Dicrocoelium dendriticum; assembly: GCA_944474145.2. Lineage (NCBI taxonomy): Eukaryota > Metazoa > Platyhelminthes > Trematoda > Plagiorchiida > Dicrocoeliidae > Dicrocoelium > Dicrocoelium dendriticum. Next base: position 12,455 of record CALYDF020006055.1, on the reverse strand, counting down.
TGATAGGCCATTAGATAACGCTACTGAAACGCATGCTACTCAGCCATACAAACTCCCTACTTTCCCCATTCAACTCATACACTTCCCTCTGCGAGCTATTCAATAAGGCTAAGTTAACCAAATGAATCGTAGCGCCGTAAGTTATCAAAGCACTTGTTTGTATTCCAAATCCTCCTCCCATCCATTTAGAACCAGTCTGTTGCGGAAAGCTCCGGAACTATCGTGACTGCAAGTAAAAATGCTGGCAGTTATACTGAGTACAGTTCTTTAAGACTGTTAAGTAATCATATGCGTTCACTGGTGAATCAGTTTAGTTGGTTTAACCCCTACATGTACCTAATAAGCCTGACCTAATCTTATTCACGGAAATCTAATGTTGTAACTACATGTCGAAACCGTGTATGGTGACAAGTGATCGTAAGCAAGGCAGAAGGTGGCTGCATAAGCGATTACTTACAAAACCTTTTCGCTTCTGAATTTACACCTCCATAAGTATGGCGTCCTATGAACTCGGATTGGTTGATCTTATCTCTGGGTGCTATGCGTGACGACAATTGGTGTGCAGGGTCCGGAGTACCTTAACAGAAACCACACCAGTCGAGTCTGATGTGCTCCGGAGCTCAGTTCTATGTTCGCGATTGTTAATGATATTTCTCAATGAACTGGCAGGGAAAATCACTTTAGACTTTCTGTTGTTTGTTGACAATTTTAAGATATCTCGCCGGATTCAGGCGAATCCTGATCAGAATCTATTTTATTGTGCGGTGGATAAAGTACATGAGTGATCAACCTGAAAGCTTTTACAATTCAACGTGGACCAATGCAAGGCAGTCTCCATGCGACACCACAGCACCTATTTCTACAACCTTGGAACGCAAGTACTGCAGCGATCATCCATCGAATGCGATCTTAGCATGCTTCCTCAGGATAGCTTGGGTGGTTCTAAGCAGTGCGTAATGGCCTTGAAAACTGGTAAACAGTAGATCGGTTTGCTACGACTGGCGTTCGAGCAACTAGATACCACTAATTTCAGACCGATGCTGAGTGCGTAGCTTCGCCCCCAAGTCGAATACGCTACCCAAGCTTTGCAGCCATAGTTGAAGCACGACCTTACTGCACTGGACCAACCGCAACATCGGGCTTCTATATACGTCATTGGAATGCGCCACCTTCCGTACGATCAGAGGCTGAAACGTTTGGGAACATTAAGCGGGTGGTATTGCTGACTACGAGGCAAATTGATTATGACCTACTTGATGTTACACAATCCAAATCATGGGTGCAGCCTCTTACTGCAACTCAGCAGCAACACCAAACGTCATGGCTACACCTTGAACTTGGCAGAACAGTACAGCCTCCTGGCCTGCCGTAGAAATTTCTTTTCCCTTCGTATGTATCAACCATGGAATGCTCTCCCCGAATTTGTTGTTTCAGCACCCACGCTGCGCATATTTAAAAGTCGGTTGGATGATACACTCTGTCATTTACATTTGGTTACTTGACGCTACTATGCATCCCACTCCCGAGGAAATATCATGAATTTATTTTTTCGCCTATTGAAGCAATGGAAACACTTGGAGTGTAGAGCCACTGCATTACACACGATAAGTCCATTCTTTTGACAGTAAAATGACTAATTGCATTATTTTTCATTAAAATTTTTTGATAACCCACCAAGCTACCTAACGGGGCCTGTAAAGCAGTGTTTTATCCTGTATAAACTTATTGTTCATTTTTCACTCGTACGTTGGATGTACCGCCAAGCCGACTCGGCCTAATCGAAGTTATTCAGTTAGATGACTTCTTCAGTTGTACTATAATTTACTTCATTCAACAAAGTTATTGGTGGGATTTTCAATCCAACGGACATTTGTTGGTACTATTTGTTAACAGCTCTGAAGAATACTGAATTAATTGCCTCGCCGATCTCTTGCGGATGGGAGCAATATGTTCTGGTGCCAAAGAGAGAAAAGAGTACACTAGATCTTGGTTTTACATCAGGCATGTACCCGACAAGCACCAAGGGTGTGATCACAAAACAGTTAGCTGTAGATTTGTCGCTAAATCGTTGCACGTGCTTATGAAGATAGTCCATCGATGCGTGTGGAATGTACAACGGAAGCTCTCTGCCCAAGTATCAAAACTGCACCGTACTTTTTTATTTCCCATGACATGCAGAGAGTTTGCTATCTTCTATAGCGCCGTGAAGTTCATTGTAAGCATGCTTGATTCAGATGATAATACAAAACGCAGAAGATTCATCGTCATGTACGATGTTAACGAAAAATATAAGCAGAGAATACGGGTTTGAACTCATGCATATGAAAAACGGGCGAGTTCAGCGCATTATTAAGGCATCAACAGTTGGTGGTCGAAGTAGTTTTGGGAATTCACACCAGAAAGGTAAAAAGAATTAAGCTACAGGTAACAGTAGCACAGTTCAGGAGATGCTAACATATATGCAGAAAAGGGGAGATAACATAGCTGACCTACCTTCCAATATCTTCACGCTTGGGGCGAATGTATCGATTCCGCATTTGTTATGGTGAGAGTCTTTAGCGCATAATTTGCTGAGTCCTTTAACATCAAACATGAACTGGAATTACCATCCTCGATAAACGCCCCTACACAATTATCAGCTATTGAATTTAGTATATCCAAGATAAAGAGTATAGTTATCTCTCAACACATACAACATATTCCAGGTCCTGCTGGGAGTTTCTCAGCCGTATTCAAGTATGGAGGTGAAAGCCTTCCCATCCTACTACTGAAGATGTTCCCTTTTGTTGCTTCTATTCGATTAATGCAGTAAACACTGGAAGAATGCGACAACAACCCGGACCGAAAATGCACATCCGAAACTATTGACCGGGTATTTATCTGCCATGCTTTCAAGCGTTTTCACGAGAAATGTTAATGAGTGTCTTCCTGTTAATACACCACCTTCACTCCCCTTCACACCGTAACTTCCTAAAGTCCCGCGCCTGTTTGACCTCCTAAGCAGAGTTCCTTAGACGTCTAACTGAAGCGATTGATTCAGATCGGCAATGCTTTAACATATTTCTTGACATGCAAAAAGCAGTCGGCAACGTACTTCAAAGAAAGTTGTTGACTAAACGGCGCGTACAGAAGCTAACCACTCCACTCATGTCTTAACTCCAGTATCTGGCGAGCCGAACAACCTCTACGTGGTACCAGCTGGGTGGTGCAGGTTAATCCCGTTCCAGCGAATAGTTTGGGTGTAGTGTGCCAGGACATGGTGAGTTTTAGCCTGGCAAGTGTTCTCCCTATAAAAACCACAAAGGCCCTATTAACAACCCTGCGATGTAGCGGACATTACTCTCCACTAAATAAATCATTGCCTCTTCCCCTTCCGGCAGATGCCCACTTCACAAACGTCATCCAGTTCGAAGATTTACTTTGATCCCTTCATACGATGGCGAACACAATAAAATCACGAATTCAGTCACAATTCAGAACTTTACCCACCATGCCCACTAAAATTATATATATATATATATATATATATGCAATCGTACGCCTGCGCGCAAAGCACTCAGCATCGGGTGCTGGAACGTGCGCACACTACTGGACCGGAACTCGAGCGAGCGCCCGGAGCGACGCACTGCACAGGTCGCAATGGAGATGGCGCGCTACCACATCGATATTGCGGCGCTCAGTGAAACTCGGCTCGCTGAGCAAGGTAACTTACATGAAGCAGGTGCTGGCTACACATTCTACTGAGTGGGCAACGCCGCCTCAGCACCACGTGAACATGGGGTCGGATTTGCAATATCCGATCGCCTCCATGGCCAGCTGGTGGGTGAACCAACGGGCATCAGCGCGCGACTGAGGACTGTTCGCCTGCGACTCGGAAGAGGTAAGTTTGACACTTTTATAAGCACGTACGGTCCGACCATGTGTTATCCTGATGACACGCGTGATCAGTTCTACACTGAGCTATCCTCCGTGATACGGTCTGTGCCGAGGAGCGACCGACTATTTCAGCTGGGTGATTTCAACGCGCGCGTTGGGCGTGATGCATCAGCGTGGACAGACGTTATCGGTTCGCATGGCATTGGTTCAGGGAATGCGAACGGTGACAGGCTGCTCTCACTGTGTGCCACTCACGGTCTGACGATCACGAACACTCGGTTTGCACTGAGTGCGAGTGATATAGCAACCTGGACGCACCCACGGAGTGGTCACGCTCACCTGCTCGACTGTCATCGTACGTCAACTTGATATGGGTGAAGTGCGCATGACACGTGTACTGCGTGGAGCTGAGTGTGGCACTGATCACAAGTTGGTTCGGACCAAACTGTACATATATTTTCGTAAATCGATGTATTGCACTCCCGCCGTGAATCGGCGTAAATTTAACATTCTCTCCCTCGGTACTGTGGCGAAACATACTGAGCTGGAGAAGGCGATGGCTGCACGCCTGTGTGATGTGGAATGCAGAGCCACAGTGGACGACCTGTGGCATCACATTCGCGACCAGGTGACAGGTGCTGTCGAATAGACCATCGGGCGCGCAAACTGTAAGCGGCCTGATTGGTTTGATGAAACAATGCGACGATTGGCGCATTGGTGTCGGAGAAAAATGCAGCATTTGCTGCATATGTTGCAGATCCCAGTGACTTTGGGAAGAGGAGTCAGTTTCGCAAACTTCGACGGCGACTGACCCGAGAGCTCCGTCGCATTGAAAATGCATGGTGGACGGAGAAGGCGAAGCAGATGGAATGCTACGCCGAACGCCGTCAACACAAGGAATTCTTTGACTCCTTGAAGGTGGTGTATGGACCGAGATTGGAGCCGCTGAGGACACTGATCGATGGTAGTTCAGGCGCTACCTGCACCCAGACTGCAGACATAATGCAGGTCTGGCGGAAAAACTTTGACTGTCTCTTGAACAGCCGTTCAGAAATTGACTGGCCTACATTCAACGGTCTGAAGCAGCACGATGTGAAGGCGGATCTGGCGAATACGCCGACACTGGATGAGACGCAGAGAGCACTTGCTCAGCTGCGAAACGGCAAGTATGCCGGAGCCGACGAGATCCCACCTGAAGTATTGAAACACGGTGGTCCCGCGTTGTTGGCTGCGCTGCACCACTTGGTGCAACGCGTGTGGATTGAGGAGGAGGTGCCTGCTGAGCTGAAGGATGCCCTTGTGCTACCACTGTACAAGGGCAAAGGGAGCAAGCAATGTTGCACGAATTATCGTGGCATCAACTTGCTGAGTTGTGTGGGCAAGGTGATTGCCCGAAACCTGCTCAACCGCCTCGTGAGTCAGGTTGTGGAACCTAACGTGGCGGAAGAGCAATGTGAATTCCGTTCGGGTCGCAGCACTATAGATATGGTGTTTGCGGCTTGTCATTTGCAGGAGAAGTGCAGAGAATGACACCAGCCATTGTACTCGCTTTTTGTTGCTTTCACCAAGGCATTTGATACGGTGAATCGCGACGCATTGTGGCTGGTGTTGGGTAAGTTTGGTTGCCCGTGTAAGTTTGTAAGTTTAATTGAATGTCTGCACAGTGGTATGCGAGCGAGGGTGCAGCTGAGTGGAGAGACCTCTGATGACTTTGCAGTTGTCTATGGGGTGAAGCAAGGCTGTGTCTTAGCTCCTGCCCTGTTTAATATCTATCTTCATGCAATGATGTCTTGTGCTTTTGATGCGGCTTGTGCTTACGGTGTTCGTGTGGAGCACCGTATTGATGGTGGGTTGCTGAACATCCGTCGTTTCGGTGCGAGAACTCCAGCCTGTGAGACAACTATCCGTACGTTGCTGTTTGCTGACGACTGTGCGTTGTTTGCACACAGCGCGGATGAGTTGTAGCACATGACTAGTGCTCTGGCTTCGACAGCGGCCAAATTCGGGCTCACCATCAACACAAGCAAAACCGTCTGTCTCTTTCAGCCTTCACCGGAGGTGCAATCTTTAATATTGCCGCGAATCAGCATTGGTGCTGAAGTATTGGAAACCACCTCCCGCTTCAGCTACCTTGGGAGTGTGATATCGACAGATCAACAGCTACACGTTGAGTTGCGTAATCGCGTGTCGAAGGCAGCATCGGCATTCGGAAAGCTAGAGTACCGAGTGTGGAACAACTGTCAGCTTACCATTGGCACGAAGCTGATGGTGTACAAATCCATGGTACTGTCCGTTCTTCTATACGGCAGTGAAATGTGGACGATGTACCGTCGGGATGTGCGATATCTCGAGCGGTTCCATCAGCAGTGTCTGCGACGAATTTTGCGGATCGGTTGGGGTGACAGATTTGCAGACACGGAAGTGTTGCCCCGAAGTGGACTGCATACTTTTACTGAGACACCTGAGATGGCTCGGTCATGTGAGACGTATGGATTTGACGCGGATACCGAAACAACTCTTATACGGTCAACTGAGTATAGGGAAGCGGCACGTGGGGAAACCAAAGTTACGTTACCAGGACATGATTAAAGTGAGCCTCACACGTTCTAATCTTGATTGCAGATCATGGGAATCGAAGGCGGTTGATCGTGGTTCATGGCGCGATCTAATCACGAAGGCAGTTGCTGAAGTGCGGGAGAAAGCCCTCATGCATGCAGAGAAGAAGTGGCAATTGCGGAAGCGGCAAGCGCCGATGGGTTGCACTCCATCGACATCGAGCGCATGGTGCTGTAGCACATGCGGTCGCGAGTGCCTTAGTCAGGCAGGCCTAGTGACCCATGAGAGAGGTCACTTGGGACCACTGCCGAAGCGACGACGGATCCAGCAGTGAACGTAGGCAGCACCGGCGCAGCGTTTGTAGGCACGCTGAATTCCATTTACTAACTGCATGCTTGCATGCTAAGTCTCTTTATTTCAGGTGGTGGGTTTTCGGTTCTCTCCTAATGCCTTTCTTTCTCATATAAATGTCTAGTGGGCCATGAGCTGTACCATTTGGGGCCACTACAGAAGCGACGACGGGTCCTGCAGAGAATTACGGCAAGCCCGCACAGCGTTTGTAGGCACGCTGAATTCGATTTACTAACCGCGTGCTTGCATGCTAAGTCTCTTTATTTCAGGTGGTGGGTTTACAGTTGGTACCTTAATGCTTTTCTTTCTCATATAAATGTCTACCAGTACTGTATGCCATTAACCTGCACACCTCGCCTAAGCCAATTTTATTCGTTTTCCGTAGCATATTTGTGTTCGTGGCATTCCGTGAACTATATTTCCTGACCTCGTGCACTTAGCTAGGATTTGTTTGTAAACAACTTATTACATTTGCTATTTAATTAAGGTGTATATCACCGTTTCCTTATGCATTAATCGAGTTTTTCTCTTTTTCAGTCTCTCTCTCTCTCTCAAGTGTTTGGCTGTTGTTTGATATCCCCGGTGTGGATGCGCTTGATGTGTATGTTGACAAGGTGCCTACCTGTCTATTACCCACTACCTCGTCCATACTGGCTCCAGGAGACAGTTGGTCGTTGCTGGAGGGGACAGGGTGCACGGTCCTTGTGGCCGTGTTAGGATCAAAGAGTGGTTCCATGCAGTCAGTGTGGAGCGGACTACGGTCCAGCCACCGCCTTGTGTGCGCTTGATTCCCAAATACAGTGTGCTTGTGTTTGCCTGTGAAGGAGTGTGGGCCGGCTCCGTTGATGAAACGTGGTTCCCATCCGCATGCCTCCCGTCTTATTCCTTCGGGTTTACACTGGATATGGGGTGTGTGGTTGGAGCTGTGGGTGGTGCAGCGCAAGCCATCCATGGTCCCTCTGTAGGCGCAGGCGTCCTGTGGCTTGCCACAGTGACAGGCAAATCCGAACCGGATGCCGCCAACCATGTATTATATATATATAAATATATATATATATATATATATATATATACAGACATACAAATCCAATAAGTTACTGCCTAACTTGCTATATTTTTATACAGCTACTGAAAATAAATGTTTGTATTATCATGACCATCCCTCCGTAGGTGTGCCCCGCACAGCTTTGAGGAAAGCCGTTACTTATTTATTTATTCAGTTTTTTATATAATTGTACAACTGCAAGCCGCTGATTTAAATGAGAGCAGTTATGCACATCTTAACGTCACCACTGGAGTGGTGCAAGGTAACGTTTTGGACATAAATTGTGTATAAATTAGCACAGCATAATTGTAGGCCAGTGCCTGGTGGTAATTTGGCAAGCCGTATTTGTTTGCAGATGAGTTATCTTCCAGTTATAAATCCGTACTAGCAAATATGACAAGTGGTTTAGGAATTATTGGGTGGTGTCTTGCGGGGTGTTAGATGATATTTTCAGGGCCTGAGTTTAATGTCCTAGTTTACGGAAGGCACGCAGAAGCAGGAGTGTTCAGGTTTCAAGATGAGGCTATCTCCATTAGCCACTCTGTCTGCGAAATTGTTTTGAGTTATTCCAGTTCAAGGAACTTTAGTGGGCTTACAAATTATATTGTAGCAAATGCTAGGAACGGTTAAGTTTATATATCATTTAGCAAAGTTGAAAGAACACAGACTGATGGCATTCAAATTTAATATATGACATCCGCTTGAATATTGCTCTGTTACATTTGCCGATCGGCTTGAAGGATGTTGAAAACGTTCTGCGCGCCCTCACAAAGCGAAGACTTGGCAATACAACCATACTTTTATATAGAGATGGGTGCTTATAGAGCTCAGCTTGTTCAGTCGGCTGCTGAACTGTTCTCTGAGCTTGGCAATTTTGTTGCAAACGTTTCGTCACTAATCGAGATGATATCATCAGTGCGTCGTTGAGTGGCTTGCAGTAGCATACAATAGCGTAGAGGAGCCTCGGTGAGAGTGCGCTGAGTGTGTTGTACGTGTGTTGTTTTATACCGCGTTGGTTTCCCATGGAGACCAACAAGCTTATTGGTTGGGACTATGATCCGCGTTCAGCTTAGTTGATGGGCAGATGACGTGTAAACATGACCGCTTGTGTTTGGTGGCCTTTTCTGCTTGCACTTGTGAGCGGGTCTGTCGTCAGTTCTGGTTGTCTAGTCACACGTTCCACAGGATTCAGTCGTTCGAGTTAGCGGTCGTTCGCCAGTAGTGTTGCCTACACTGCGTCCAGTCCGATGTGTCTATTGATTGGATTTGTTTTAGAGTACCAGGCTTCCGAAATCTCCCTCGCGTGTTTCGTACTTCCACGTGCTAGGAGGTTTATATTCTTCAGATCGAAATGGTGGCTTTCTTGATCGTCGTGCGCGGAAACCAATGAGTGCGAATCATGTCCTGTGACTTCCCCCTTGTGTTTGGTGATTCGTGTACAAAGCTTTCTTCCAGTGTGTCCGACGTAGTTTTTATCGCAACCGCCGCATTTTATCTGGTAGATAACATTGCGTTGGTCGTCTTGATTGACTTTTTCTTTGGGTCTTAAGATCACTTTTCTTAGGGTGGCATTTGGTTTGTGGGCCGCAGAGATACCATGTGACTGTGACAATCTTCCGGTTAGTTCAGAGACGTCCTTGAAGTATGGGAGCACTATCCATTCGTTTGCTTGCTCAGGTGACTGCTGATGCTGTTGCTGACATTCGTTTCGTTAAGCTTCGTCTGATGAAATTTCTCGGACAACGGTTGTTTCTAAACACTTGATATAGGTGTCTTTCCTCCTGTTTCCTCGATTCGGCTTTCCTGCAGTGCATTTCCGCTCTTTTGAACAGGGTTTGAATGCAGCACTTATTTTGGTTCATCGGGTGGTTGCTGTGGTAGTTTACCATCTGGTATGTGTGCGTTTTCTTTCGATATATTCACGTTTGCAGAGATCCGGTGTGTCCAAAAATTGGTAACATCCTCCTCCTCTAATGCAAGCATAACTTTCATATCCTGGAATGTGCTATTGAACGAATTTTGTGTAGCCTGTACTCTGTTCCGTTTTACGATAGCCAATGTGTCGTCCACGTATTTTATCCAGAGATTTGGGCTGATAGATAGCAGTGCAATGCGCTCCAAAGCTTGCATTCTGGCTCCTCCAGGACCCGTACTGATGATGTCACCTCGATTGGTGACGAAAGGTTTGCCAGAAAATTGCCAAACTCAGCGAACAGTTCAACCACCATCAGATGGGTGCGCCGAGGATCTATAGTTGAGGAAACTGTATGCAACTCCACGCCTTCTTCATATGCTGGTTTGCCGAAAAGCAAACAATGGAAAGTACATCTTTCCATTTCAAATGAAACACAGATTTACTACTCGAGACATCGAATTTGTAGTCAAATTGTCCAAATTCGAGATTGTCTGAAGCTACAATGTTATCCCTAAATACATACCATAACGGATGCGCTACTTAATTGTGCATGTTTAAGAGAATGATCAGGGCTTATCCGTCAATTGAGAGAGAGAGGGGGTAAAAGAGATAAACATTTAACTCGATGAGTTCAATGTGATTGAAGAAGAACTGGACTGTCACGTTCGCGAATGGCTTCGATCCGTTGACTTCATTCGTGCGCGGATTAGTTACCACTCACACCAGCCAGGCAATCATCTGACACACGCCCCGGTCTCTCGGCGCGAGTTTCCGTGAATCTTGTACCTCCTTAGTTGATTGATAAACCTCTTGCTGTTCAGACGTATTCTGCTTACTTGGATTACGTGTCTTGGAAGCGTGCGTTACATGCTTAGTGGTACTAGGTTACAGTGGCGACGAAAATGACGAACCCAGTGGTGAATACACCTCCTATATTTTCCTCATCTGCTAAGGAAAAACCGATCTTATCAAACTGGATAAGATGGAGGAAATCATTTACTAACTACGTGGAATTACTTCCTGTACTGAATCCGACCGTTTGTCTTTCTGAGGCTCACCAAATCACACTATTCAGGCAAGTGATTGGCGATGAAGGTCAACGGCACTACGATGTCCTGCAACTGGAACACCATGCCACACTTAGTTCTGCTTTGGATAGTTATACCACGTTATGGGGGCTGAAACAAAACTTATGCACCGCTAGATACTGCTTTCAAAACTTGTCCAAAAGCCGAACAGATGTGTCAATGACTTTATTGCACGTATTCATCAATCTATTCCTGATTGTAAGTATAATGATATTCCACCTCGAAAAATTGAAGAGCAAATGAAATTCAATGTTTGATTGCTGGAATACCGGATGAAAGTGCCCGAGAGAACTTGTTATCCTTGGATGAGTCGGCCGCCACGTGGGAAAACGTTTGTCTCATCGTTCGCCAGCGAGAAAACATTACACACCAATTGCTTGAGTTCACCGGTCGGCCGGTAGCTGATGATGTACATGCGGTCCGTAAATCAGACACCAGTGAAAATCGAAAACAATTTATGTGTTATCGTTGCGGTTTGCGGCACTCTCACACTTCCTTTTGCCGGCACAAAGGAAGTATCTGTCGGAAATGTGGCAAGATAGGTCATCTAGCACGCGTCTGTAGATCGGAAAGTTCCTGCCCCACGAACATCGCCTCATCAAATCGTCAAAGCAAGATAGGGCTACGGGAAGATAATGTATTAAAAAATTTGAACAGTAAGCTTAACTCCGTGTACTTGAACAGTGTGACACTCAAAACTGTCCTCCTTACACAATACGTTTGACGATAGAGGATGAACCGATAGACATGGAGCTAGATACTGGGGCGGCGGTCACCATTGTAAACCGCAGTTCAGTGAAAAAGCTACCACCTTTGCTACCGTGTAATTCGAGATTACAGAAGTACACCGGTGACCCAATGCAGGTGTTGGGCAGATGTTTCGTTAAAGTCAGACACGGGGAGCGAGAATTCACCCTACCCTTAATCGTTGTATCTGGGAACAAACCGCCTCTCATGGGTCGAGACTGGATACAGTTCTTTCCCGAGACTATGCAACTCAACCAACTCACTGTTGAAGACGGCAGTTTGAATGGATTATTGAACCAGTTCTAATGGTCGTTTGAAAAATGATTGGGAAAAATACGTCATTTCAAGGCTTCTATCAAACTCCGAGAGGGTGCCGAACCAAAATTTTACAAAGCTAGATCATTACCTTATGCAATGCGCCCTAACCCTGGGGCAGAGATACAACGTTTGCAATCAGAAGGCGCCATAGTCCCGGTGCAACATTCAGATTGGCGCACTCCCATTGTATTTGTACTCAAACCTGACGGCTCCGTCCGTATTTGCGGAGACTACAAATTGACAGTCAACCAAGCGTCGAAAGTGGATAAATATCCCCTACCATGTATTGAAGAATCGTACGCGACTTTAGCCGGCGGCCCTAAGTTTTCCAAACTGGATCTCAGTCACGCATACTCCGCGGAATTTTCTGCTACCACGCGCTGGATCCTACTTTTTCTCTGGAATTACTGTATTTTACGTGTGTTGCTGTGTTAGTTGTGCACCAAACTTTTTAGTTTCATGTGTTCATCAATCCGTGAAAGTTTCGTGGAATTCCGCTTGATATCTTCGGAGATCTCAGTGATTTACTGCTGTGCGCGTCATTTTGGAATTTGTGATC
>CALYDF020006054.1:0-13774 GCA_944474145.2 Dicrocoelium dendriticum | reverse complement strand
AAGTCTCAAAACGTTCGGTTACAAAACTGTTCTGAGGTCTCAAGCACCTAGATTATCCTAGCCGACTGCAGTGCCTGAGCCTCTACTCGCCTACCTACCGACGTCTGCGGGGCGACAGGATCTTGGTATTTATGTTCTTATCCAACCCTGGACCTAGTTGTCGCAACCTACTCACACTGCACCAATCATGCTTCCATCTACGGAGCCACCCACTGAGGCTCACACATCCGCACAATCGGCTGAGTTGCAGACGACACTACTCCGATCTGCGAAGCTGCCGCCAGTAGAATGCTCTGCATGATGGTTTAGTCCTGGCCCCCACTGGGTTGGATTTTAAGACCCGCTGGACCGTCATCTGGCCGAGCTACACCACCAAATTAACTTTTAACTACCTTTTACTTACTGGCGTTTCTTTCCTTTATTTCTTCTACCTAATTCCTTTCCATAGTCTTTTCGGCGGGCGCGGTGGGATGTCACCCATGGAGCTGGCTAGCATTCTGTTTAAATGACGCATAAGCCTTATGAAGACACGATTTACACGCTTGTCCAACCCGCTATAAGGTTGCTCGGCCTTTCAGCAAACCCACCCGAACCTTTATTACCCTATGTGGCATGCAAATATCTTGCTTTTTGTCCCACTAAATATAACGTTCCAGTGTTCCAGCCATTGCGAGCGCTGTAGCAGGACGACAGTAGTGGCCTTTGTGACACGTCGTAATCTAATAAGCCTAATCTTCGGCTGACAGGAAAGTGTGAACAGGCTTCAAGGCATTCCGTGATTTAGTAGCTGGGTTTCACAACGAATCTTCCTACTTCCCAATAGTATCGGCTGCGTTCCATTTCACAAAGGCCCCTTTGTACACCATCTAACCACCGTACGTCAGAGCTGTAATAACCGTCTCGCAATTATAATTATTTTAGCTCCACTAGAACTTTTTGTTAGAGTAGGGACCCGATAAACGGTGGGCTCCTGGAATAGAGAAGAAATGAGACGGCAACAGAAAGTTCGCAACGAGATTAGTAGTGAACTGTACAAAAAATGAATTTAAAATTTTTAAAAAGGAATACCTTTTAAACGTGGACAGCACTTCGGCGTACATAGCTGGCAACCTTGAATGTAAAACATAACACATATACTTGAGTAACGGATGACCGCAAGCGCCAAAGTCAACTCTCTTTAATCGCAGCTAAAATTAAACTGCAGTATTGTAGCGAAGCGGTTACTAAAGATAACGGCTACATAGCATAGGCAGAACAACACTGGTTTGCTGTACAGTGTAAGTGCAAAATTGCTGTACTACTTAATTATTTCCAGAGTTCCGAAGCGACTGCCAATACCTTGGCCAAACTGCTTGCTACGAAAGTGTAAAACTTTTCAAGCATATACAGTGAAAGTAAGCAAACGTATAAAAGCTGACTCATTCGGATTGAAGTTCAATGGGGCTGCATATCTAGAAATGTATAATATAGCTCCAAATTAGCAGCCTTACGATGCATTACGCAGTGCCCTCAAAACACACGTAGCAAGATTTCGTAATAAAACCGAGGAATATGCAAAAAACCTACAGGGAAACGTTTATAAGGCCCTATAGGATGTTTTGCCTGCGCAAACGTATGTGTCTCATTGTAATTAGGTCATGAGCAGCAGACCTCCGCGTGTCGTTTTCAGAGGCTAGTTTGTCAAAGAAAGCACTGTCTAAGTAAGATCAAATTTAGTTAACTAAGCGATTTTGGATGTTTACCCAAGACTACTTGTGCCTTTTCCACTTGACCAAGCCAGGCCGGCTCAGTGTCTATGTGACGCGAATGAGCCTGTAATCCTCGTCAATTTGTTAGACATATCCCGCATGCGTTGTCAGTTTTAGCCCATTTCGTGCATTCCTCTACATAAACCATCACTGCCAATAGGCTATATACTCAGCACTCTGCTTTTAAGGACGTCACAAGTTAACAGATGATAATTCGTGACATTCATTTAACCTGTCATGAGCTATGATACAGATGCACTTTCTTTCGCCGCACATACGCATACCAAGGACAAAGTTATTCAAGTGCGAGTTATTTTGTAAATCTTGTAGTTTGATTTCCCAACCATACGCCGTAGTTTCCATCCGATATATGCACCCGTATTGGAACACACTACTGGTTTACAGTCATTCCACTGCTTACGTCCATACAGTACTCTTAATAAACGGTCAAACAGCATTTATCCGCCTGTGTCAAAGTCACGGAATATACACATTTGCACATTTCGTTATATTGTTCAGTACCATAAGGTGGTTCTAAAACCCATGCGTGTGAGGACAACGTAATTAGCTACTTCATCCTCGCATATCAAGCGTTGGTGAGGTTTAGAACCGCAAGCTGCTTTGGAGTAAAGGATGCCTGCACAATAACGATACCGCCTGCCTGCGAAACTAGTCCCCAGAGCTCAGTGGCATATGCTGCGGGCTTGTAGGCGCAAGCCACTAGCAGTCATGGGTTCGACCTTTGAAAGCGAACCGAAGAATGCACACCAAGGAGGACAAAACGGCCGACCGGTGCCTTCCTGGATTGCCAGTTGAGTTATAAGGATAGTCGTTGGATTGCGACGAACTCAGAATGGATCAAATTATTCTACTCGTAAGTGGTCCCAACTTTGTTTACCCTCGTTAAGAACTGAGCATGCTTAGCTTGCAACATGGTACAACACTACCAAGTGTCATTTCATTCATGCTCTTTTCATGTCACTCGTTAACAATTTCCCATTTACAACTCCTTTGACCGTCTCTTCTAACTGTAACTACCCAGCTCGCTTCAGTTAAAGTTTGTAATTCATTGAGTACAACTAAATTTGGTATTACTTCTTAGTTAGTTTTTAATTTATGGCTGACTTTGACCGCTTGCAGCTCTTACCGCAATGGGCTCCCCCAGTCAGTTGCGCGAAAAAGCAACTAAGAGAGTTGGTGAATATGGTACTTTTCCCTTTGTATAGTGTCGCTTAACGTCACTTTTATTGAAACAATCGATTATTTAGGTTAGTTTATGGTTTTTAAATTTGAATGAATTAGGAGGTATTTAGAAGAGAAAAGACCATTTAAGGGGTGGATACGAACGCGTTCTGTTTTGCATTTGGTGAATATTGTAAAAGCGGAACTTCCTGATATATGAACGACTGTCAGTGTAAAGCACTTGAGTGTAACTTGCTGCCGATCCCTTAATAATTGTGTGCTCCATCTTTAGTGCTATCGATTAGTAATAACGGCAGAAAACAGTATTTTAAGCTACGCATACAAAATGTTAGAAAAGGTTCATTAATACAACAACGTGCTGCCGTGTCAGCTTGAGATGGTGAGCACACCATTGGTTGTTGGGATTGAGCGCTAGCAGATGGCGGCACGCAGGATTGTGATCTCCCAAAAGCTGCCAAGTCAAAATGAACTCCCCCTTAACATCGCCGCTATTGTCCACTGGAGGCCTCCAGCAGGTGAAGCCTTTGTATTTGCAGAAAATAATACAGGCATTCGCCATTTTTGGTCGTCCGTCGTTATCTCCAAGGTGGTGAGATCTCTCCTCATACATGGCTGCCGGAAATGCATTGCGTATGCTGCGTGTGAAGGTATGTAAGAGCGAGAAGTTATTGAAAAGTCGAAGGGTCAAATCGTCTGGATCAACTCTTCAGGTGGCCCACGTGTTGGATACATGTGAAGTCTTGGCATTCAGGTCATCTGGCATGGCTGTGCTGCCGACGCTTGCTATGACCGGTTTTCTCTTTTCCGCTACCTTATCCTAACTTCATCGACCTCAATTCATTCAGTAGAATCGAACTGCGACTAATTATACGTTCTCACAAGCCTAGTGGCTGGGGTTATCACAACTGCTAGGGGCCGCATTTCTGTTGCCCCGTAGTGGCTGCAGCAGTCATGCGCGCTCACACTCGTATAACCTGAATTTCTATCAGAAGTGAGCACTCGGGACTATGTTCCGCATCTGCACATCCTACTCGTTTGCAAAGGAGATAATTTTTACGTGGTTCTTCGAAGGTCCAGCAGTACTATTAAATAAATAAATGATATATTCTTTGTAAAACGGCACACACCTGTAAAGGCGTGATCAAATATGCATACCAGCATAGCTTCTTTGGAATATTGAAACATTTCGTTTTAATGAAAAGAATAAACGCAAAGATGTAGTCCATATGAGTGAGCATATTGTCAGGTAGTAGTCAGCTCAAGGACATTGATGGCGCTGTGGCACGCAAAAAGCTGTTGTATCAAGCTACAAGTTGGGGGAAACTTGCCACGTAGTGATCCATCAACACAGGAGCCCAAATAAGGTTTTGGTGCAATCAGTTACCATTACGAAGCCAGGATAATCTGTGCTCCATCAAAGCACACTTCATAGTAAAAGCAGTTGCACAGGTTAGATGTAGAAGACTGAGGACTGCGTCAGTGTGCAATGTCTAGCTGTGACTTTATTTTGTGGCGAGTCACCTTCGCTACGTTGCAGTGTTGTTAAGCTGATATTTGTGGCTTTTTATAGGGAGAAAGCTTGTCAGGCGAAACCCACCACGTCCTGGAACACTGCCGTGGCTTTCGTCGAACAGTAGTGCTAGTCGGCTATGCATCGTATAGGCCGACTTGGTACTCTACTATTCGCAGTCGGTTGACAGCCAAATTTCTTCCTCGGTTGCTCGAATGCTAAGGATGCTGGTGAGTAAACACATTGTTAATAGAGGCCGGCTCTTTGTGTTATATGCTGGTCTGGCTGGCAACCCGTGTCCAACTATCCATGATGGACTTGTCATGGGGACGGTGAGTGCAGTTGTTTCTTGTGTCTGAATACGTCCATAACAGGCGAAAATGCAGTTCTCCGCAGAGTGGACTCGGAATTCCTTCAAGTGTAAGTGTAATTGTCTCCATGGCCAAGTGAAAACTCCATGAAAGGCCATCGGAAAAGCCATTTATACGCGCGAAATCCTCTCCGTGAAATAACATAAGAAAAGCTCCACGTGACTGGAGAATCGGAATGTTTGAGGCAGTGAAGGTAATTACGCCAGAATTGTTTGTCTTCGGTTTTGGAACAGGGGATCCATGTGAATAAATTATGCCAGGTGAGTAAATTGTTATACTGTGATTACGAGGCGAGCTAAACCCATTTGTTTAGACCCCGTTTAGTTAGCTTCTCCAGAATGGCGGAAAGAGCTTCATTTGGAGCGATGTGTGGGTTCTTCATCACCCGGAGAAAAGAGCAAGCGTTTAGACCATCTGGCTATTTATAGTGGGTGGACCGGTACCAGCGGATAAACCTTCTTGTTTTGGCGGGTGTAACTGTGGTAATCTTGGCAGAAAACGGGCAACAGAAAAGAGGCATCTAAACAGCAATGAATCAAGAAGCACTAACACAGACTGGTGGCGCGCAACGGTGCTCAGGATACATTAAAACTTCTGTAATTTTGTTTAGTATACATGATTTACAAGCGCGTTTTTTACATCACGTCGCTGGTGTGACTCAGACTACAACTACTAGATAGAAAGAAGGTTCTGCAAGCGCAGGGTCAAGAGACCGATATAACAAAGCTTGTTGACAAGAGTTGAGCGAATAATACGATTGTTGGAGAGAAACAGGTAAACCGATGATGATGACAACAATCCGAATGCGGTAGGCATCTTAGGTTAAACTAGAACAACTAGGTTGAGACCGAATGCGGGAGCAACATAGGTAAAGCAACGTTCCAAGAAGAAAAGGAAATTCAAAGAATCAGCTATGAGCGGAAGAATGCGGACGGCAGTGCGAAGAGTAATTCGTGAGAGTAATTAAGAGATGATAGTCAGGATGAAAAAGGTTTACTCCTAAAGTGTGGTGAAGCCAATGATGCTCTCGTGCGAAGTATGAATCGTTCAGTTCTGAACAATCACTGGTGATAGCCCGGTAGTCGGAGAAAACTCTGAGAGCCGGAGACCGAACAGACGAGACTGGATTAGTCGACATCCGGAGGCCTCGTAGTAGTCCCAGAGAATTTGACTGATCAGATGATGATAAAGAAGGGTAGGGCACTAAGCGTTGGTCGTCCGATTGAAAAAGGACTGAGGGTACAGGATACTGATGGAAGTGCCTATTTAAATAAAGGGTTAACAAGTTTAGCGGGCTGTCAATATAAGCCAGACATAGTTGTGAGTCTAGAAAGATTAGATCGGTATATCTTGCTAGTCTGGAAAAGGTCAAAGGGGCATACCGGTCAGATGAGACTAGGTTACTACAAGCCACTAAGAGTTGGCAGTCCGATTAGAGAAGAAATGATAGTACAGGGGCCATAAGGATAGAGAGAGGTTTACTTAAAAGGTGTGGAAAAGTCCACGGGGCTCGAGAGGTAATGGGGACGGAGCGTTCAGTCTCCCGAGCATAGCAGGCAGCGTCGCAGAAGTAGGAGCGAAGAAGACCGAGCTGCCGAGGTTGGACTTGGTCGGCGCATTGTGATTGAGTCCCATGGTTCATTTGGGAAGGTAAGTGGAGTCAGTAGGAGCGGACTGGTCAAAGATAGAAGTGGTTATATCAACATAGGGCGAACAAGTTCAGCAGGATATCAAGGTGAGGGAGGAAGTGCTTTGGATCGACGGAGCCTAGACCGCTAACATCCAGGTAGCCTGGTAGCAGTCCCATAGAATTTGGCTGATCAGCTGAGGCTGAGCTACGGATGACAGAGACTCAATCGTCCGATTGAAGAATGATTGGATACGAACGGCGCTCAATCATCTGAACGATGGCTAGTTATGTCACAGGAGTCTGAGAGGAGTTGGAAAGCAGGAGACCAAACAGACGAGACAGGATAAGTCGGCGAAACGACATTGAGTCCAATAGCTAATTTTAGGAGGGCAAATGGAGTGGGTCGAGAGGTGACTATATAAATAGAGGGTGAACAAGTCTAGCAGGCTGTCAACGTAAGTGCGATAAAGCTTGAGTCTACAGAGTCTAGACCGTTTAAATGTTGCTGGTCTGGAAAGGGTCAAAGAAGCAGACCGGTCAGATGAGACTAGGTTATTACAGGGCACTGAGAGTTGGCAGTCCGATTAGAGAAGGTTTGAAAGTAGAGAATGTCATAAGGAGACGGTCCGGATAGGGAGAGGTTTACTTATAAGGTGTGGAAAAGTCCATGGGGCTCGAGAGTTAATGGGGACAGAGCGTTCGCACTTCTCATTCAATGCCGGTAACGTCACAGCAGTCTGAATGAATTCGGAGAGCAGGGGACCGATCAGACGAGACTGGATTAGTCGGCACACTTAGAGTAAGTAGTACAGTTGAGGTGGGAAGGTAAATAAAGAGTCAGCGGAGACGGATAGGTTTGGGATGCAAGAGGCTACATGAATATAAGGTATGCAAGTCAGGCAGGCTCGCAAAGTGAGAGAAGTTGTGTGATGGTGATACAGAGCCTAAAACTACATTTCGCTAGTTAGGAAGCAGTCAAAGAGGATAATAGGGCAGGGCTCTGAGAGCTCGCTATGCGGATGAAGAAGAAATAAAGACAGGCCGCGATAAGGAGAGGACAGAGTTAAGAGTTTACGTTTACGGATATGAAATGCGACAGTTAACGAGGCTCTAGAGGTAATGGTGACAGAGCATTCAGGCTTCCGAGCATAGCAGGCAGATCGTCCGTATTTCGGTTGGTATTACTCTTCCAAATGTCCGAAACTGGCCGTATGTCTCGACATAAACGCAATCCGAGTGAGAAACGATTTTCCTCACCAAAAAGGGAGCAATCACGTCAAACCATTACAAAGGACGCACGCGCTTCAAGCCGAAGCCAGAACGCCGAATAACATTCGAAGAAATCTAGTACGGATTCAGATAAGTAAAACACTTGAACAATAAATAGAGGAAGGTTGCACCATGAAGTGCAAGTAAAATAGAAGCTTTTAAGCGCTACATGCCTGTACGCCGTGCTGACTCTGCATGGCTGCCTAACCATTAGCACCCACACGTGGGCTAGGGATACTGTTTGGTCTGTCTTATCCACGAAGGCTAGAAGCGTCATTCTTAGTTTACAGCTAAAGCTCGCACTCCATACGACTACAGGCCGGATCGACGGTAATAACGAAATTGAGAAAATAAGAACAACTAAGGTGGACCCAACCAAATATTCAGGTAAATTAATACTATATGTGAACCGTACCTAGTTGTGTTTCATCCACGCAGAGTAGTCCTTCGACGATTTCCGCTCCTTCGTATACATTTCCATACCGTGAAATGGTGGGCTGGTGTGTAGAACTAACCAACAAGCCATCACCGGTTAATGTACGTTGAAGGCGCACTGAGTAAAAGATTTTTGGTCTGTAGCAGTCAACTTAAGGCAAATTTTAATGTGTCCCAAATTAGACGGCTTAAGGTGGACCGCCCGCCTCATGAAACACTAGTCCGCTTAACGGTTCCAACTCCTCTACTTCCGGAGGCAAAATAGGTGCTCCTTGGGTGGCTGGACGACTACCTAGTAAGACGGAGATGGATGGAGGGTGCGTTTGGGTTGCTCTCCATGGTGAGCTGGACAGCGTTGTCACGCCTGTCGACATAGAGTAGGGTACGAGATGACTGAATGGATGGCATAAACCTGCACTGGTGTCGCTTTCTCTACGAAGATCAAAAACGAAATGGCAGGCATAGTATAATGGACAACAAGCATAATAACTAAAGCATAACTAAGTAAAAGCGTTATTCCCGACGGCGTGAGGAACGCCTTTAGAGGCACGATCATGATAATACCAAAGCGTAACAGCAGTAATGGTATATAAATGTTACGATTTAACTAGTACACACTGGACACGTACGTGTATGTATATAGTATGTAGGTGGGTGTATGTGTACGTAATCGTGTTGTGTGAGTTTGTTGGTAGTACCACGAAATTTGGTGTTTATTCGGTGAATGCACCAATATAGGAAGGGATCATTTTAAACCTGAAGTGGTTGACGTTAGGGAAATGCGTAAGATCCGCCGGTACGACAATACTGTGACGCTATTTAGTAATGGGTCAAGTCACAGTGTTGTTAAGCAGACATTTGTGGTTTTGTATGGGGTAAACGCCTTTCAGGCAAAAACCCACCACGCCCTTGAACACTGCCGCCGAATTATTAGCCGGATCGGGATTAACCCAACCCACTCAGCTACTACAACATGGTTGTTCGGTAAACTAGCTAGCGTAATCTAAGTTAGGCTCGAGGAAAGCATATCAGTTAAATAGTTACGAACTGCCACATTTGCAGACAACGAACAACTAGCTTGATGCCTGCACCGCTTCCGTCCAGGCTGCCCATCGTACCTTCTGAGAAGAATGACGGCCATGGTTTGCATAAATAGGGATGAAAATTCAATGCAAAGAAACAGATTTTAGTAATTACTCTCCAGGCTCGTACAATTATACGTGGAAGATACCGAAATGGTTGACGTAACGTAAGGGTTGGTAAGAAAAGTTAGGTTTAACAGCACTGATGAAGCGCAATCACTATCCATTAGGTCCTAAGTGTGACGTACGCATAAAGCCGTAAGTCGAAGGTCGTAGTTTCGGTGGGCGAATGCAAGCTTAACGTATACCCGAGACGTTTCAGAACACACTCCTCCGGCTCGTACAGTCAAAACGCTACAGTAGGTTATACATATAGGATGCACGACGTAGCTTGCAAAATTACAACTTTATAACTTTGGTCTACCTAACGCGGCTGAACTCATTGTTGTTGCAGCTTTGTGCCATTGCTTTTAACTTCAGCGCCTCTATGAATTTGGGTATTCTGTAACGTTATACGTTACAACCTTTTACAGCTTTTAAACGCTAACCCATGGTTATGTAAATACCTCGTTTCCCGTTCCACTTTTGCCATGTACTGAAGCACAGCACCCGAATTACAATGCCCACTGTCCGCGAACGTAAGGTAATATGCATTCAGCTGTGGCCTCTGATGGCTTCTGGTTCCGTGCGTACGTGGGTCTTATTGGAGCGAGGAAGTGAAAGGCAAAGCAGATACTGCGTGGTCGGCTGGAAAACCACCTAGTAAATGTCTGAGCTACATGGATGACGCGCTTGTGTTACCTCTCCTGGGTAGCTGGGCAATACTGTCACAACTACTGATAGAAGACCGAGCACGCGGAGGATAGATGGCTGGCGCGAAAGCATGCGATAGGTAGCTTGTCAAACAAAACCGAAGACGAAAGGGAGAAGCCAAGAGAAGAGAAACCGATGCTCACGATATAGGCTAAACCCGATGACAACTTACTTGTTGCTTTGCTAGCGGCACTCTGAAGCGCTGCATGTAGCAGTTCGTTGCATTGCGGTAGCGACACTCCTATGTGCTACAACGCAGCGCAGTAATGACGGTGAAAATAGTGTGGTTTCAAGCTATCAATGCCAGCCGAGTATTTGCATAGTATTGTTCAGAATTGCGTCAAGAACGTGAATATCTTGCCCAATTATCCAAACTGCTGTGTTCGAATGCACCGAAATGCTAATAACCAATAATAACCAAGAGTACAAAAATGCGCTGCATACTTAAATTTACGGGAACGTAATGTAGCCAAATGCGAAGGCCAAATTTTGTTGTCCAGTTGGTGACAATTTTACATAACCATTGTTCCTACATTGAAATATAAAGAAATAGTTCGCTGTTTATGTGTGAACTGTGATATTTTTGACAGTCAAATTTCTTGTCACTGCAGCTCTGCCAGCACCGTCCGACTGCTAGGCGGCCACTGATATTACGAAAGGGACAATCGGAGATAAGAAAAGCGTGATGGTACAATGCATTGGGGCACTAACTAAATAGTTATACCATGTTGTACAAGTCGCCTTTTACTGCAACGACATCTAGCAAAATATAGTTCATAACGGAACATGGCTGGCTAGCCGAACATCCTCCTCGTGGTGCCAGCTGGGTGGTTCGGGTTTGACCCGTTCCAGCAAATAGTTCGGCGGCAGTGTTCCAGGACGTGGTGGGTTTTCGCCTGGCAAGCGTTCTCCCTATAAAAAGCCACAAATGTCTGCTTAACAACACTGTGACGTGGCGGTCGTGACTCGCCACAAAATAAACTCACTGCCCCGTGGGTATCCGAATAATCCTTTCCAACGCAGGGACATCCATTTTCTACTCGAGCATTGCCGACGATATAAGAGTCAAAGTTAGAGCAGCACAGTTACCAACAGGAACCTCCCAGTGACACACCCACACCCACACACACAGTTACATAGTTACATACTCCCTACATAAACATACACTGGTACGGCACACATAATGTATTTTGCACGTTCAAACCACGCATTGTTATCATAATGATCATGCCTGTAAAGGCGTGCCTCGCCTTGTCGAGAATAAAAAATTTATTTATTTATTTATTTATTTAGTTATTTATATGGGACGGAGGCCTATTGGACCCGTGTATAAACAAGCCTACATAGGTCCCATTCCATTGGCATCATTAATGTCACTTAACATGCTTTCATCACTGGCTCAAGTGGATTTTGATGATCGGTGTGCAAAGGTACGCAATTGGGTCCCACTGTGAGGATAAATGTTGTCGTTTAGACAACGAATACTTGTGTCTAATGTTTTCAAACTCTCAACAGTTATGGAACTCTGTATCATAAGCCCAAGTACGGCGCGTATCCAAGGATAGATAGGAGTGCATAGGACAAATGACAGCAAATGAAACGTGGACGTTCAACCGAATTTCAAACGTTCGCGTCTTCGTGTAGAACGTTAATGGCCCCCTTAACCCGCAAAGCGCGGGCAGAGAAATGGTTTTACTTTGGGCACCATAACCATCTGTCATTACTGATTTGCTTATTCTCTCCAGCGTTCAAACAATTGGCTTCGGTGCCATACATTTCTGGAAGTACCATCTGATTCTCCATTCAATTGAAGCTTTTCCAATTTCGTTTCACGGGCAGCTTTGCTGATCCCAATGGCGCTCGAATGAATGGCTTTTCCGATGGCCTTTCCCGGAGTTTTCGCTTGACCATGGAGACAATTGTACCCATTATTACTTACATTTGAAGGGATTCTGAGGCTATTTTACGGAGTAAGAAATTCATAACAATCCCGCATTGGACAAAGAAATGGCATTTTCCCCTGTTACGGATGTATTCAACCAAAAGGAACAACTGCAATCACCAACCCCAAGCCAAGTCCAGCGTGGAAAGCTGGACACGGTGTACGCAAACAAACAAGTAAATAACAGAAGCCAGACTCTATTAAAATACTTTTACTCAATTGCATCCCTTGTCATTCTGCTTTACGACGCTGCAGCATCTTTAACGGGTTTCAACGACTACTGCCGGATCATTACTAAGCCAATCAGTAAACCAAAGAAGAAATTTGGCCGGCAACCGACTGCGAATAATAGAATGCAAAATCGGTATGTACGATGCATCACTGGTTTGCAATATTGTTTACCCGCAATTACGACAGTGTTCCAGGACGTGGTGGGTATTTGCCTGGCAAGCGTTCTCCCTATGAGAGCTGGGCTCTAACCAAGGGCGGAATTTTTATTACGGGCCGTGGTGAAATGTAACAGCAATCATGAAGAAATCAATGGCGTGCGTTAATAAATGATTAATAAGGTTTCAATAATCAAAAGGAATGCACTTATTATATTTATAAGGAGGTGAAGCAATCTAACTCTTGTGGTGAAGTAGTTTACAGTATCCATGGTAACACATGCCCCGGAAATCCGAAATGATGAATTACAGCGAAATACTGGTGTTTCAATTGTTTTTTGAACGTTGAAATATCTTATTCGTCTAATAAACGGGAACGTATTTCAAGTATACAAGGTATTAAAATCTGCTGAAATAAAGTGAAGAATGTATTAGTAAGGCTTACCTCGCATGATGTGTTGTAATTGTTCATTGGTGATGAATTCTAATGAAATGTCATTATCTGCAACGGAGAAATCAGGGAATCAGGAGCTTGCAATAAATGAAAGCAGGCAGATATATTAAACGTTAATGGTAGGGTTGTTGAATGTAAACCTGGACGGAGATGGTGAAGGCATGATATTGTGAAGTATGCAATGAAATGGATGAAGTGGTAAATTCTGTATGAGAACTAAAGATGACGAAATAATTATGTGCATAAATTGCGTGCTAAGACAGCAAAGAAGGTTATGTTAACAGAATAAGAAGTGCACAGTTGTGCATGGTGTATAAGTATGAGGAAATTATTGACATTGAATGAACTTGGAAGTAATAATGTGCGGATCATTCATCCTGTAGATGGAGGAAAAGTGGTGCAAGTGGAATGATATATAAAGATGGCATGATGTATAATGTATAAGCGGTAGCATTTTGAAGTGATGTTACATAGCAGTGGGAAAATGAAATCCATATACCCCAGGTTGTATGGATATATGTATGTGCTCCGAATGGTATGAAAAATTTTTCAATTATTCATATCATACCTATTATGATAATGGAAATGAGGAAAATGGTGCAATATACTTTGTGGATGACTGTATTTCCCCAGAGAAATGTGAAAAAATGATATCTATATACATGTATAGTTATTTATAAATATAAGTATATATATATGGATATGTGAATGCATGATAACGCATGCATATCTATTTAAACCTGTTTTATTAATAGAGTGCATAGGGATGTTTTCAATTATGACTTACTTGGGGAAATGTGATAACGCGTTCCTTGATCGGTAACTTGGGGTGTTTCGTATGTGTGGAGGAGATACTGGAGATACTGGAGATACTACCATGACTTCCATATACCACTATAACTGTAAACTGAGCAGAGGAAGTGCACACATT
>CALYDF020006053.1:0-13777 GCA_944474145.2 Dicrocoelium dendriticum | reverse complement strand
ACACAGACTGTGAGTGATATTGCACGACCTACCTTATACTACCATGCAGGTTACTACCTTAGCAGATAAGAGTGGCTGGCCCCTGAAGCTCTTGACATTTTCTCACCAGACGTTACGTCCATAAATTTCGAAAGTAGGAGTGGTTACATTTTCCATTACTATTGGATTGGAGAATGTTTTAATTGTAATTGTAATATTTTAGTCTCAGCTGCTTATAAGCTACCTGGCACAGCCTACTCCGGGAAAGCCCCAGACGCACCAGTATGCCTCAAGGTCACCGCTAGCGAACGCCGTGTGTTTTCGTTCTGACAAAAGTTGATTTCGTCCGTTTTCTTGTGATTCAGACGGGCTTGGAGGTGCGCAATATACTCGGAATCTTCTGCTGGTCTACCTATCATCATCATGGTGTCCAAGTGTCTGGATTGTGGTAAAGGTGTCACTACCCGCTCAAAGGCCGTTCAATGTTCTTTCTGCGACGGCTGGTTGCATATCACTTGTTGTGGTATCTCACCAAATTTTTATGAGTGTCTTCTGATGTATACAGCATCCTCTGTTGGCATCTTTTGTGACTCTTGTCTTACATTAGTCAACACCCAGCGGGCTCATTCTGGTTTACCTGCTTTTACTCCCCGCTCTGCTAGTGCTCACTCCGATCCCCAACCGACTGTTTCCCAAAATTCGCCTTCTTCTTTCCCTTCTTTGTGTCCTGATTTTGTCACGCCAGTTCTTAAACAAATTTCTGCCCCGCCCTCAGAGCCACACATTTCTAGTGACCAGCCTAGTAAGCCCCTGCCCAAGACGTTTGCGACCGTCGTCAAGGAGAACACGGTGGCTGCTCCCGCAAGTCGGATTCCCGTGGTGCATAAATGTAAGCCTATAGCCAAGGCTGTGGAAGACAAAGCGTCACCTCCAAAGCGTGGGCTAAAATCGGTTCTTCATAGGATCGACCATTTGGAGAAACTGCTCCAGGACAAGCCGCCTTCCAAGCCACGGATCCCCGAGATCGCCAAAGTCCCTAACCGGGAACGTTGTCTCATCATAATGAACTCCCCGGAGTCGGATAAGACAACAGCAGCAGAGAGAATTTTGGATGACCAATTGTTTCTAAAACGTATGATCTCCCTACTGTTCGATGAGGGGGAACCGGGGATTAATATCGTCTCTGCTTTTCGACTTGGCAGAAAACACGAAGATTCTTCCAAGGTGCGTCCCCTTAAGGTTGTATGCCAAACTGAAGATGAATGCCGTCGGATCCTTCGACGAACTTCGCGCCTCAAAGGGGAGCCCTTTCACGTGTTACGGGATCTATCCCCGGAAGACCGCGTTAAAATGAAGATCGCAGTCGATGAATTGAGAACTCGCCGTGCGAACGGTGAAACCTATTTGCGTATTGAGGATTTTCGCGTGGTTCGGAAAATGCAGAGAACGCGCTGGAAGCCAGTCCTTGTCCTTCCCGGACATTAAGATCAATAACTGGATTGCACTTACTTTTTGCGAATTTGCGCAGTCTCCGTAATAAATTAGATGAAGTTGTGTATCTTGCTTCAGTACTTCTCCCGGACCATATGGCGTTTACGGAGACATGTTTGTCCCCAGAACTCCCAGATCCCGAAGTACATATTCCTGGTTACAGTCTCTCCCGAGCTGATCGCATCGGTTTGAGATCGGTGGGGGCGGCGTCATACTCTACTGGAAGGAAAACCTGAAGGTCTATGTAGTTGATGTTGTCTTGGGTAGTGATGACTGCTCCGAAGTGCTTTGAATTGCAGAATTTCTTTCCACTCAATTCTTTCAGTTCGACTCGGGGTCACCATTGGAAATTGTTTAAACAAAGGAGACTTCGGGTCCGTTGTGATGTCACTCTGTCTACCAGAGTAGTGAACGAATGGAATAATCTACCTGTGTGTGTCGTTGATGCGCAGTCGGAGGAATGTTTCAAACATCAATTGGATTCTTACCTGTTGAGTAAACTCGGATCTTGTTGTTTCTTGTGTCAATGCAGCGGTTCCATTGGAACCGACTTACAATGTCCACCTTGATCCCTGTGACGAACGGGAGGCGATGGAGCTGACAAAGGATTTTTCCTTCTGCTCTCTACATTCCAATGTTCCAATTTTCCATTTTGCGCTATTGGAGTTCGTTAATGTTGCCATTCCCTCGGTCCACTTAATGAGATAGAAACCATGATCGCTAGAGGCAGATGCTAACTAGCCAGCAGCTTAAACCACTAAGCAATAAGGGGTGTCACCTGGGCTACTTATTTGCAAGCGAACTGTGGTAAACACGACCTATCTTCCACTGCAGGTTACTACCTTAGCAGATGACAATAACTAGATTCTGCAGGTCATGATATCCACTAACTAGACGCTACGTCCATATCAGTTGAAACTAGGAGAGACTACATTTGATATTACTAATTAGTTGTAGGATTACTTAACTGTACTTTTAATGTTTTCGTCCTAGCTACTCACAAGCTACATAGCACACCATAGTCTGTATAAGCACGTGAGTAGTTTCGCCCTATAGGTTCTAATCAGTGTGCGCATTTCCTCGGTCCTTTACAGGGGATCGAACCCATGACCGCTAGTGGCAGGTGTCAACTAAGCAGCAGGTAAAGATACTGAGCAATGGAGAAGTTACCTGGGCTGCACATTTTTACAGCTTACTGGGATATGGCAAGAGTTATCTTCCACTGCCACGCAGTTTACTACCTTAGTACATAAAAATATATATCCACCGAAGGCCATGATTTTATCTAAATTGAGGCTACGACCATTGCATTCGAAACGCGGAGAGGTTACATTCCTTTTCTTATCAATATGAAAAATGTACATGCAACGATAGGGCG
Source organism: Dicrocoelium dendriticum (assembly GCA_944474145.2). Classification (NCBI taxonomy): domain Eukaryota; kingdom Metazoa; phylum Platyhelminthes; class Trematoda; order Plagiorchiida; family Dicrocoeliidae; genus Dicrocoelium; species Dicrocoelium dendriticum. Next base: position 10,929 of record CALYDF020006053.1, on the reverse strand, counting down.
ACAGCACTCTTGTTTTTGACAGCAACACTGGAGATAATTGAAATCAGCTTTTTGTCAGGAGTTTCATGGGTAGAAGTACATTTTATTGAGTGTTCGGTTTACATTTGACTTAGAGACAGCTGAACTTGGTGGTTGAGCGTGTGAACCGCACGGCTACGGATTTACGCAAAATTTATTTGTGATAGTTAATGACGAACCTACTGAGACTGCGCGACCTTAAGGGGGTCATCGAACCCCAAGATTCTGTAGCTATCGAGTTTACTAACCTTAAGCTTCACAGCAGGATGCCGCATTACAAAGTCTAACTATGAATATGCCTTACACGACATAGCTGTAGTAAGTTCAGTCGTTTTACTGCAATGAATCAACGGGTTGTGTACCCAATTTATCAGATAGCTTCCGTGGCCCACTTGCCAAGCAATACAGAGCTTTACCCTTTTACGAATAGTTTTCTGTAAATTCTACATAATCCCTGTTTCTCCCAGTTTTATAGTTCAAGGCATTCTGTGTGGTGGGGCGGAGTACAGGAAGCATAATATTCGACACGAATTATTCTGTAGACAAATACAAAAGTATACGAAATCCAGGCATTATGCAAGACACGACAATATATAGGAAGGTATGATATTACACTACGATGAAACTTCGAAGCCGAAACATGTTAAAGCGCAAAAGTAAAAAGTCCTGCGAACATACGCAATCAGTCCGTGTGTAAACCGTTTGCTGAAGGGAACGCTCTCCACAGGTTTACAGCTTGTTCCGTTCGCACAAACTTGTAAGGTAGGCACCATAAAACATGGTAAACTTGGACAGTCTGTTCGGCTGACTGTCGCGGTTTACGTTTTGGTACACTGAAACGATACTATAAAGTTGGTAGTGAATGTTGTGATCCGTGACTCTAGAGTAGTCCAGCTAGCCATAAGTAATGGCAATGTCGCAACATAATTAATGAATCCGCCGTTGATGACGCAATAGAAGGTCTTCCAAAATGGAACCGCTGCGGCCAAGTTGAACACAAGCTACGTAACCCAACTGGGTATTGTTTATAATCCCATCGACATCATTAGTCATAAGCAATTAATTGGGAGGCATTTCACATCAGACCGTTGCAAATATAAAACTTACACTTTATTTCATCTGGCTCACAAATATACGTTCCGTTTGGTTGCTATATATATATATATATATATATATATATATATATATATATTGCTACGGTTTCCTTCAGCTCGGCTTTTTATTCATTGGTGATAGCCGACGACAACCGCATACACACACAACCGCGCACACATTATTTGACAGTCAGTGCGGTTGACCAAATGAAAATTGGAACTGAGTCATCAAATCTGATTGGGATTAGGGTCGTTCACGGTCAAGTTAAGTCAACAATATGCTGTTATGCAGTCACGGCGGGTGAATTTTCCGCCGTGACACACACTGCCGATCTAAAAAATAATCCAAAGCAATTGAGCGACAGCAAAAGGAAAAGTTCATTGAACGACATAACCACAATGGCAAAATGTACCGTTCAGTTCTTGGGTAATAGCGTCTTGGTCAAGTAGCAACCTGGCTAGATAGGGAATGACCAACGAAAGACAGGCTCTCTGCGATCATATATTTTTATATATTTTTGTGTGGTGAACGAGGTAGATATGCATTTAGAAAGTGCGATGTGAAGAGAGTGAATACTGTTGGTGAGTATTTTGAAAAAAAGTTTAGTGCATATATTAAGGTGCACAGATAAGCTTGCAAGTTGCTTAACTTGGTTTTGAAATACCATTTCCCAGAGACAAATGCTTCAGTGACTTATCAATCAGCTTGAAATGCAGTAGGCTCAGAAAAATTAAAAGGGAACAATAAGTCCAGTGTGGTAGAATGCAAGCAGTGAGGAACTTTGGAATCAACTTGTAAGGTAAGCGGAATGCTCACAAGCAAAAGGCGTAAAATGAATTCTGTTTGACCGCATGAGGTTACTTCATGTCCTACTTGTCTCTCATGTCCCTATTTCCGTGAGGAAGGTTAAACAAGGGAAACCACGGTGCTTGAAACTGGTGCACGTCGACTGATGAGCAATCGGACCAGGGGCTGGCGAACGTAGCGGTTGGCTTCCTCAGAGAGCGCTTTTCGACGGTGGCGAGAAGCGCGGAATGCCTGCAAGCAAAGTTTGTGTGTCTCTCGATTAAGCTATGAAGTGGAGTTGTCTGACTAGGCTTCGGTCAATCCAATGCGCTTCTTCGCATATGTCAAGAGAAGGAAAAACTAAACGCACTCCTTTCAACCTTGTTTAGTGCAGCCGGCGATGCTACTGATACGCATCACGCTAAGGCCTGTTTGCACTCAGAACAGTATGCGGGGGCGTTTGTTACGGAATCTTGCTTACCACCTACCAAGCTGGAGATGAACTTTTCGTCTGACAAGCCGCTAAGGGATATTTCTATTACAGAAGCTCAAGTGCTCGTGCTACTAAGGGAACGAAATCCTACCAAAGCGCTTGGGGCAAATGTTATTCACCCGAAGTTGTTGTATGAACTCGCGGTTGACCTTCGTCGGCCGACCATGCGTTGGTTTGAAAAGTCCTTTCTTTTATGCTCATTGGAAGCATGAGATAGCACGCCCCATTTTCAAGGAGGTAGACTAAGACATTTACGAGAACTACGGACCCGTCAGTTTGACTAGTGTCTTATTCAAATTACTGGAGAAGCCAGTAAGAGATGCCCGGGAAGCCAATTTGAGGATCTTCCACTTGCGCACTTCGTTTCAGCACTAGTTTTGTAAAGGCTACTCTGGCCTCAACAATTTGTTGTATGCACGAGTATTCTGGGCCGAAGCGTTGGATCCTAGAAAGACGGTGGATGTACTTTTCATTGACTTTGCCAAAGCTTGCGACATCGTCCCACATTCCCGCCTGTAGTGTAAGTTACGGTCGTATGGTATTTCCGCGCAAGCGCTACAGTGTATGATGTCATTTCTAGAGGATAGGATGATGTGGATTCGGTTGGGCTCGAGCCTCTGCTCTGGACAGTTGCTTCTCAGTGGTGCACCGCAGTGGTCCACTGTTGTTCACTTTGTATGCTACTGATTTGCCTGAGAAACTAGGGGTGTCGTCTCTCATGTTAGCAGACGACCTTTTGTTATTGGACACAGTCAGTGACTCGTGTGAATCCCAGATTCTGCAGAGGGCGCTTGAGAGACTCTGGGATTGGTCCACTTTGTAGCAACTACCCATAACACTTTCAAGGTGCTCATATTAGTACCTTAGGAACAGTGGTCCATTGACGCCTTAATTTTTAGAGGGTAACGAAGTACCGCGCGTATCCGAGCAAAGCAACCAAGGTGTCACTTTGACATCGAAGCTCAAATCCAGCGCAAATGCGAAAAAGGTTGCCTCCAATGCATTCTGAATGCTGCGAATGATCCGCAGATCATTTGGAATCCTAACGGTTGAGACGTTAAACCTTACAGGGCTTTCATTAGATTCCACTTAGAGCACTGCGCCCAAGCCTGCATCCATTTCTCAGTGCGGGACAAGATGGCTGTGGAGCGGGCTTTGAGGACTGGCGCCAAACTGGTGCGTGGGCTAAGGCGTATACCACATACGGAGAGGTTACTTAGTCTGAGTCTTTTATCCAAGATCTATCTGCTTCACAGAAGCGATCTAATTCTTACCTATCGCAACTCATCGGATCAGATTGGTCCGGATTTATTTCTCCTTGTCCTTCCGGCTCGTTTGCAGACTCCTTGTGGGCATCCAATGTAAGTTCAAAAGCCTCAGTCCGATCGGGTTAGGCTAATGTCCGGTTATCATCTAATGTGATCAACTTCGAATGCCCTGCCTGTGTTAGTATTGGCACCGACGGTTAAGACGGTTGAACACTGATTTGACGCCCTCGGTTTGCAGCTGCAACTCTTGCCCTGCACATCTTAGCTTGAAATTTAATTTTTCATTTTTTTTTCTCTTATCTTGATTTCTGGCTTTTATTATGCGTTGTCTTTTTGGCATTTTTTGTTTACTTTCCTTCACATTTGTTTTATTTTCATTTCACCTAACCTGCACAACGGGGACTGTTGATACGTGGACACTGATTGGTTGACCGTGGTGTGACACGCGTGCAGGTTATACACTCGCAGAAGATAAATCGATTCATTGAAACCCACCTCGGCTCAACGATATTTCTACAATGGAACATTAGTTGGATTCTGCTATTGTCCCGGTCTCAAATAAAACGTGAACGTGGTTCTAAAAATTAAAGCTGTACCCGACCGCACCAACCGATTTCGGCAGGTGTTAGTTCCATGCATTGGACACTGTGCGCCGTCGGCATATTTCCCCTTTCCTCTGCGATGGACAAGAAGCCTATTAATTCCTTTAAAAGTTTCTTTAACTCCTGGTCTATATTGTCGAACGCGACAATTGGAAGTTTGACAAGCAGACGGAAGTCGAGAACATCTGGCGTTGCAAAGTATGTGCTAACTTTTTAGCTGATGCCTTTTACAGCCGATAGTCAGATGACATGCACGAGGCGTGATGTAAAAGACGTGATGCTTGTTTTCAGTGAAGAAATGGTACCCATAGCGGTTACAGTTGCTGCTCCTGGTAGCCGCTTTCACCAAGTGGTGGGAGCTGTAGTCACTTCTGAAGCGTTTACAATCAATTGAGGTACCTTGCTTTGCGATGCATAGACTATCTATGTTAGGGAATTCTATAAATCTGCTACTTCCAGCGGAATCGAGGTCAGTAGAGCAACTTCTGCTTGACATCGCTGTGGAGAAAGCTTTACGCTGACACAAATGAACCTACTTCCAGGTAATCATTGACGTCTTTATCCGCATTTAGCCGTGGACGCGCGTAGCAACTTGAAAACAGTTCGTTGCTGTCCGTTGCGATTAAGCAGATTGGGAGATATGTACAGCCAGGTTTGCAGACTGGCAGGCCGGCTACGTCCACGGAAATCCCCCTCGCTTATTGATTAGGTTGCAGCTACAGATCGACGGCCCGACTGTGTACAAGAGTACGCGGACACAATTGTGGCCGTGTACCGTCCGTCGGTAAATAAACAAATTTATTTATTTATTTAATCCACAGAATGAGCTTATCTTGATTGGTCCGTTTATTGGATCATAAAACCTCACTAATATGCATGAGTTGTTGTGGCCAACCGTCGATGTATTGGTGGGAGGGTTAGAACATGTTGTCAGTTTGAATGACAATGAAGGCGCTATGAAGGTAATTTGGAGTGCGTCGTGGCTGATGTCCGGGCACATGCTTTCGTTTGGCAAGTCATACAGCATACTATTATTCATGGGAAAAATGAAACACAGCTGGTAAGCAGCGTACTTGCACGTGTGTGTGTCGATGGCCGAATGACTTTCCCTAAAATTCCTAATAGTTCATTGTGTAAATACCTGACTTTCAAATCTCGCAGGCAGTCCGAACATCACGTAGGGGATTCCTACAAGTCGATATGATAAGGTGTTTTCCTCTCCATTACATACACGTAATATTTAGGAGTGGCTCGAAGGTCTACTTATGCTGTGACATTGTGGCCTAACAAATGGTGGTATACGATTGCCATTGACGTCGATAGATGTTATAAATGAACGGCTACGCAAGTGTTCACGCAATATGACACCGGATTTTCTGCCAAAGTGCCGCGTTCGGAGAACGTCGATGGTGGGTCACGGACCTTTGCCAGGTACTTTTGTAACTCGGTCTAGCCTTCTTGCACAGCTTGTTTGCAGCTGACATGTACAATAATTGTGTACATTTCTTCATCACCGCTTACATTCTTTGTTGCCGTAGTTGGTACTCCCACTATCACTTGCACGCAATGTCTGTTTTAAACATAGTGGTGCGTGATATGGCCAAATAAGACGACAGATGAATCAAATGATTGCGTGATTCATACTCAATTCATGGTGATTACTTGGAAGCGAGATAAATGGAAGTGGACTTGCTGGCCGCCGCTGATTCGCGATCCGGTGATAGCACCTTGCCTTTGGTGCGATGGGGGAAGTGAAGGATGCAAGTTATAGACTACCAGTTTCTTAAATCACCACACATGAAACTTTTCCTGACTGTAAATCATTGCCACCTGCGCAGCAACGACAAGGTTGTATAACGGAGTTAGACCTATCGCCACCACCCCCAAAGTGGGATTTTGAGGAGGAATTCAGCGCCGCTTTAAACAAAGAGAATGCGCAACATGTCGACTGTCTCAAGACATCGAAGTAAATGTTGCCATTGTTTTTACGTATCTAGTCCAATCTCCGCCGGATTCTGTCGGCTTTCAGTAGTTAGCGTGTCAGTCTTTGATAGCGCACTCATAATGGAAATGAACGGTTTGTTCCATACATCGACTTTGCTTAACGTAACTTCCGAGGTTATGAAACTACGCGGAATGATGACGGCAGTGGAGTCGTCACTGACCGTTCTCCATGCACTTCAGTCGCATAGTTCAAATAATGTTTCTCTGTTTACATTTCCTATGGATACAGACAATATTTTTAAACAAGGCACTGGAAAAGCCGGAGTATATGAATAGCACGGTACATGTAACGGTCTATCAATCTTTTCTAGGTCCACTACCTCTCTCAGATCTGCGGCAAGGTCATTACCGAAAATGCGCAGAATGTCATGCTCACTTGCAGGACTAACAACTTAATCAACCAGGTGTCCATGACAAGTTTAGGATGACTAACACGCCGTTTTACCGAGCGCTTCTAGGTACGTAAGATATTACTTTTACTTAACTGTGTCAACAGACTCCATTGTGGGCAAAAGCATACCAACATATACTGGGACAGATGTTGTGGACAAGTTACGACGGTGGCTACAAGTGATCAAAGAACGGGAAACATAGATAAGAAAAGAGAAGGAGCGGTTTGTTCAGAATGATTCTTGTCCATAAATCCTCATCTATGTGATAAATAATGTTCTGCTTACGTGTATATCGCAAGAAAAGTGCAAAGTGGGAATTAAGGATACTTAGTAGTAGTGGGATGGGGCTAGCGCGGATAGGATATTGGTGTAACTAACTAAATAAATAAATATTTTATTCTCAACTATTCGAGGCACGCCCATGGAGGCATGTAGTTGCGGAAATGCTGGGGAAAACTGCAGGAGCATTGTTGACCCAACGAGCGCCCATCGGACACTAGTGCTAACAGGGTCAGGTGATTGCGCTACAACGGGAACTAAATCCTGCCAAAGCGTTTGAGGTATATGCTGTTCCCTCGAATTCTTATGTGAAGTCTCAATTGAGTTTTGTTGGCCCAGCACGTGTTTGTTTGAAAAGTCCCTTTTCCATCGCTCATTACCTGCTGATTAGAAGGAAAAGAATGGTGAGAAACACCATCGGGAGAACTAAAGACAGGTCAGTTAAAATATTGTGCTGTTCAGATTACTAGAGAATCTAGTACGAGATGCCCTGGAAGGGCGTTTGAAGAAGTTTGTAGTGAGCCGTGACCTAAAGTATTTGAGTCCTGAACCAGAAGGCAAGCTATGGTAAAATCCCACAGGAGAAGAACGATCAGAAACACTTGCGTTATAATCCTTCCTTACGTTCCCGTTAGTACGATGCCCACTGATGTATCCGACCGGGGGGAAGAAATAGACATTACAGGCACAGGCACATACAACAGCAAGCCAAACCAGCACGACGCGTATGCGTTGATGTTTATTTAAAATTCAGGAATAAAACCAAATGATGCAAAATGGTCGCTACCAGAAGTGATAGAAAGGAAGATAAATATAGTGTACTCACAACCGCCAGGGAATTCCCCTTAGAGCGCGCGCTAGTAAGCAATGCTCTACATATCGTCTGTGGGATATATGGTACTGGTTTTGAGGGGGAGACAACACGAGCAGAACGTGTGTGTACAGGATCGTTTGTTGGGAAAAGCAGATATTCCGAGGTTTTGGAATCGGTCGGGCATTTGACAGTGAGCAACAACCCTGGAGGAACGGGAGTGTTGTGAGCGTTTGAGGTTGATTCTGAACTGTCCAACATTGGCTTGACGTTTAAGGGTTTAAAACAATCAATGATCGCATACTATTTCGACCATTTTTCAGGAACGAAGTAATTCTGTTCCCCATGAAAAGAGTTTGAATAAACTTTCAAATGGTGGCGTCAAGGATCTTCGGACAGCATAGATGCGGATAAAGACCAATGGACAATTGTGTAAGTCCGCATGTATATGCTGTTTGCGTGTGATTTGTCGTAAAGACGTCGGTCTGATGGATCGAAAATACTGCTTTAGACGCTCAGCATGGAATGTAAAAATCAATTCACCGATGACTAGGGTTATTTGTCTGAGAGTGTAAGGGTTGTGCGAAAAACAAATTCGGCTGGGTGGCATCCGAGCTCTTCGTTAACAGTGCTGCTAATACCAAGAACAATAACTGAAAGACGTCCAGACCAACGGGCATCCGGCCAACTAACTTAAGCGGCGACTTTCATTCGTCGATGAACTCGTTTGACAAGGCAGCTGGCAGCTAGGATGGTAAGCCGTCGGCTAGAAGTGAGTGCAACGGAGAAAAAGGGTGAAACCGAAATCAGATCCTCTGTCCGTAGAGCCAGTGGCTGGCACACCGAAGAATGAAATCCACGATTCAACGAGCAACAGTTTTAGCTGAAATATTTTGGAGAGGAATTGCATGGGAAAACATATAGTACGAGCAACACAAGGCAATAGGTAACGGAAACCATTTGAAGTGGGTAACGGTCCCACTACATATAGATCAATGTGTTTTCATCGTGCCTCAGGGAGTGAATAAGTACTAGGGGTTGTGACAGCTTTTCTGTGGACTTTACTACTTGGATAACTAAGACAGTTTTGGCCCATTTTTGTATGTCTGTGCGCAAAATGCGCCAGATGTAACGGCAAGTAATTAATTTCACATGAGATCGTGGTGTAAGAATCCACGAAGGTGGTCAAACACCACTCGCCGGTAGGACAGTGGGACAAAGGGTCTAGATTTACCGTTGGAAATACGGCACTACACTCTTGCGTCAGAGTTGATTACGGGTAACTGCAAGCATTTCAACGTAGCTTGTGACCGATGCTTTGTAAATTCTGGATCGCTGGCTTGAGCAGCAGACATTTCTACAAGATGAATGGGAAAGCTTGAAAACTGATGGATGTGAGCACGGAATGTGATGTATGCGACAAGTTTGTTAGGACTATCAATGCAGCGAATGTCAACACAAAACTGGAAAAGATAATCCGGGTGTCGAGTCTCTGTTGGGGAGTAACGGTCAGAACTTGCACGTAACACATACTCAAGGTGCTTATAATCTGTTAAGATGACAAAACGTCGAGCCTAAATGATGTGACGAAAATGCTTCACATCCAGGTACATGCCAAGTAGCATGTGACTGGAAGTACTGTACCTGGTCTGGGTATGCTGAAGCTTCTTTGTCCAGAAAGACTAGGGTTGCATTTTTACCCACTAACGGCCGCAATACGCCACCAACAGCGGATGGTGAAGCGTGTCATGATAACGAGTATGGCTTTGTCGTCCGTTCGTAAGCACGCCAGGGATGTGGCTTGGCTCAGCTTTTACTTGATTGCGTTAAACGGTGCTTCTGCGTCATGCTTGAAAGTAAATTTCCTTAGACTATCCTTGGGCAAATCATTTAAAAGCTGAAGGGCTGAGGCGTAGCCATGTATAAACCACCCGTAATAATTAAACCTGTCGAGAAAACGATGTAGGCTCTTAACGGATCGTGGCGACGGATAATCCATGATGGCTTGCTTTTATTCACTCAGGTGACTAATTCCGTTGCTGTCAATTCGGTGGCCTAGAAAATGTATGTAGGATTGGCCAAGGACGCATTTGTCTGGGTTACTGGTAATACTGTGATATTGGAAGCCTAAGCAAACTTTTCCTAGATGTGTTAAGTGTACTTCAGTTGAAGCAATTGCGACCAACACATCATCAATATAGACAAAGACAAAGTGGAGACCACGGAGAACTTGTTCCATGAATCTTTGGAAAGTTTGGGTGACATATCAGGCACCGAATTGCATATAGTGAACTCGTAAAACACAACTGAGGTGGTCACTGCCGTTTTCGTAATATATGCCTGGGCCATTGGAATTTGGTGTTATATGCTAACAAAATCAATCTTGTAGAATACCGGCTTTACAGTCAATTGTAACGGAAAGTCGTGTATGTGAGGGATAGATAACTGTCAGGAATTATGGCAGCGTACGCTGCTCAATATTTGCCACATGGGCGCCGTACACTGGTCTTTTTAATCGCAAGGTTAGTAGAGATGATCAACAATTGCTTGAAGGACAAATGACTTCGAGCATGAGTATTTCCTGGAACCCTTCCTGGCAACCTTTAGGGTTTTAGGTTAAATCGTCTTGGTTTCTTCATCACGGGTGGACCCGTTGTGACGATGTGATGTTGCTCGTCGTACTATGTAAGTTACGGCGAGGTCTGTTTCTGAAAGAGGATATTTAGTTTTACATTCGATCGCGTCTAAGGTGTGAGATACTGAGCTCCAATTTTGTGAGCCTCTCATTAATGGAGATGTGGTACTCACTGAAGTGCTTGTAGTGGATACCTGAGCCACATGATTCACAGCATTTTAACGAAAATTCCGTGCACTTTGTCAGACTCTTCAGCCAGCTTATTTATGGGAATGTGATCAGATAAAATAGCTAGTATCACCGTTGGGTTTGCTGGAAGAAAATTGGTCCAGAGTTGACGTAATTTGGAATCATGTTCTCAAGTCGATGAACCAACAAGTGAACGCATGTATCGGAGGAACCGAAATGGTAAACGAGCACCAAGCTCTACGACAGAGAGTAGCTGCTGGAGACGTGCTTCTTCGGATACAGTCATGCGTTTGAAGACAGCTGCAATAAGCTTGGGATAAGGTGCGTCAGTCAGCATAGGGTTGAAGATATCAATGG
>CALYDF020006052.1:0-13786 GCA_944474145.2 Dicrocoelium dendriticum | reverse complement strand
ACTAGAGGGTGAGTCACAGGTTGTTTGCAATGATTCCGGCTGGCGTGTGGTAGATGCACCAAAGGTGTTTTCCAAATGGTACGGCTGCGACTGGTGGTAGACCATTTCTAGGGATCGGGACTGTTCAAAAGCAGTGTGGAGATCAAGCGACACGGTTTCCAAGAGGTGTTGACGTATAGTTTTGGATTGCAGCCTAGTTATAAAAGCAGCAAGAATGGCGTGCTCGTGGTTCTTCTCTGCCGATACCGTTTTGAAGTTGCAGTTCTGAGCCAGTGACTTCAACTTTTGCACGAAGTTGTCTAGGGTTTCGTCACGTTGTTTGATGGTAGCAAGTGGCGGGCGAACATTTCATTTTTCGGTTTGATGTATACATTCCTCAATGTTTCTATGGCAAGTTGGTGGGGCCCACACTCTTTAATGTAATCATATAGATCAGGGGATACGTAGTTAGCGAGGATCCTCAATTTGTTAAGCGACGAAGAGTCAATGGTGCCCATAAAATACGTAAAAGTGTCAAAGCAGTGTGTCCATTGCTTCGCAGCATTTGCATTGTTGGGATCACCATCAAAACGTTCAGGTCAGAGGATACGGTCCATTTCTTGCTGAATAAATTGTTATATGAATCGGCAGAGAACAAAAAACACACCGAGTGAGAACGAGTATAGCCCGAATGAATAGGCTTTATTCAGCAAGAATGCGAATCAAGTAGGCTGAAAAGGAGTATGGAAAGGTTGCGAGAAATAATGATAGAAAAGTGATTGCGAGTTAAAATTCATGTATGTAATTTATATGTCAAGGCCACTGCTCCACTTGCGAATGCCTTGCAGTACACAAGGACACCAATACAAGCTTGTGGTTCCAGATATGAAGCGAGTTCCCCATCTTCTGTGCTTGAAACGGCAAATTGTAAATGTCTGGAACGGTTTGCCGGAACATATAATGGAAGCAAACTCAGTGCCATTATTCAAACGATCATTGGATGTGCATTTCTCAAATACTAGATTCCGTGAAAGATTACCTACAGACATCTTGCATTTTTGAGACCGAGTTAAACGATTTTTAACGATATAACGTGAGAAAGTTAAAAACGATCAGCATATGGCCAAGTCGGTTTGCTTATTTTAACGTTTTTGATCATATTTCGATGGAGTGGTACAGATTCAAATTTATACTTGCTCCCACAATACAGTGTACAGTATTCTAAGAGGAAGAGACCGAACATTCTTGCCGATTTTCCGATGGCCTCAAGAGTTATGGAGCAGACTGCCAAAGAGGAAATGCTTGCTCGGCAAGTGGATTAGCGTTGTTCTCGGAGCTGGGCATTTTTAACTACAGAGATTTAGTTAACAAGTCAAGCAACAGCATTAGTGTGGATTTCGATGAAACGTCTCCCACAAAATTTACGGCGCGGAGCTCAATGGTATACCCAAATGTTCGATTTCCTGTTTCCGAAAGACCTTACTCATAGTCCGCAACATGGCATCCGAACTGCTCTCTCTCGCACAAGTTGCCACCTACAATCAGTTAATAGTGTTAATACTGGTGTGGTGATTGATCACGCAGCTCATCAACAGCTGCACGTCGGACGGGAGTCGTCCTCCACTACGTATGCATTATTAAACGTAATTCAGTATTGTCGGGGTCCCCAAAATGAGCAGCTTGGAGAGTACATTTTGCGGTAATAGCTGATTGTTTGGACAAAGTTGGCTGATGAAAAGACAGAAGACTAATCAGTCGGTGTTGACACAAACTTATCACGCGTGGACGAAACAGAGAGAAACTGGGATTGTCTCAGTCCAGAAGGAACAAAGCCAATTTTGTCCAGAACAACATCAAAGCGAGTTGGCCGAAACAGCGGCCAGTAGACGAAGAGTGAGCGCCAGCCAAACAGACAGATAAAGAACTGATGCGCCCGGGTATGCCACAGGGTAGACAAAGCAGGGTAGACAAAGTGGACTGAAAGGAGCAGAACGTACAGACCAACGAACATAGACGAGGCAAGAAGCGAAAATGAAAGTGATCAATATGAAACCGTCGCAACCAAATGTGTCCCCATTTATGTGCAGTATGAAAGGTGTTTTGCTGTAAGAGTGACAAGTTGTGATTGTTGTCCAGACTTTGTCGGAATTCTTGGAGGGCTACACGACACATTTCTTCCACCCAATTGGTTGTGTCATACAAAGAAGCGTCCTAGGCTCCCAAATGTCTTACAGTAAAAAATGGTGCACGACGCATTTCTCCTTGATTGTGCGTTCGATTACGCGAGTAATATCAATGGTATCTGCGCCCTCCATTCGAAGAACGATGTAACTACCAAAGAAGACATCGTAACAAAAGTAAGTGAACCGATGCACTAATTGCAGTGGCCTTCCAAGGATCGTAAATATTAGGCGGCCAAACGGAGCGAACGCCGCGGCACGGCGTTTTGGCACTAGGCCGTGACAACACCAGCAACTGGTGTCCCGAGGGATACGCGAGGAGCCGGCCAAATATGGGACACAGCGGCGATGTGAGTGGCTGACAAAGTTGCGTGGGTATCGACTAAGTAAACGGGGGTCGTGTATTGGCGCGAACAAACGGCCAAATGGGGCGAATCAGTCGCATGGAACGCGTTCACATTGGTGGAGGCCAGGAGGCCGAAGATGAGTGGATCGGGGAATATAACTGATCACTAAACGGAGCAGTCACTCCTCATAAAATTCACACTGTCAACCGAGGGTTGGGTTTTGGCGGTTGGAATGGAGGCCAGGCAGAGTAGTACCATAGACGAGGCAACACTACAGTAAGAACCGGTGGAGCGTCGGTCGTTTTGCCACACTAACCTGCACTTTGGAGGTACAAAAAGCATGCCGAAGAGAGCAGCGCTACGCGCCAAGCAATCAAACATTACTTAAATGGCCACTGGGTCCGATACAAAGATAACTATACAGGCCAAACTCAAGGTTTGTTAGTATAACATCAAACATAACAGACAAACAATGACAATACATCAGTGTGCTGAAGTCATGATTCGCTGCCGCACAAACACAATGACCTCGTCAACATCAATAAACGTTAGCTGAGGATGAGAAACAGCCCAGCTGTCGCAATACAAAAAAGATATATATATATATATATATATATATATATATATATATATATATATATATATATATATATATATCTTTTTTGTATTGCGACAGCTGGGCTGTTTCTCATCCTCAGCGCTGAGGCTGGTGGTGGCTAGATCCTGACAGATGGTCTACCCACTGCTGCTACTGTTGCGCCATAGTCTCATGTCCTGGGCGCCTCCACGTGGCGACCGCTGGGTGGGAGTTGGGTTTCGCCCTTCTCCCTGCTAAGATCCAGGACACCAATCCGCATGAGTCAGCTAACTGACCATGTGCTAGACCCGCTGCTTTTCGGGTGTTCATTTAATCGAAGGCTTTGGCTGAGGACCCGAGTCGTTCTCCTGTCAGGTGTGGGCGCCCTGCCAGTATCCTAGTCCATCCTCTTCGAAGGTTAGGAAGTGGTCGATGACCCTCTTCCCGTAAAACCTAGCCATGGGAGACAACAGGTTTACGGGTTATAAGCTCACAGCTCGATTGGCGTAAAGCACGAGTGTCACGCATTGTCTCTGACGGTGGGAGGACACCTCCAGGTGTTCAATGGTTTGCTACCGCCCGCCTCAAGCCAGACAGCCCCTGGTCAAATTGGTGCAAACCCACCAAAACCCACCTGCGTCTGGCCGTGGTCGCAGGTGCGTATCCTACTACGGTCGCAAAACATATATAAAACGTTCCAGAACCTCAAAGGCTGCGTGTGACGGCCGTCAAGCAGATCCATATCTGTCTCTGCAATCACATTCCCGAGCTGGATCTGCTCTCCACTGCATTGTGGGTCAGGCTATTGAGCCAAAGGCTCCGGGTGGAGTCCCTCAAGCAAACCTCCGAAGCACAACGACCACCTCGCGTGCGATTGACCACCAATGCAATCGTATGCCTGCGCGCAATGCACTCAGCATCGGGTGCTGGAACGTGCGCACACTACTGGACCGGAACTCCAGCGAACGCCCGGAGCGACGCACTGCACTGGTCGCGATGGAGCTGGCGCGCTACAACATCGATATTGCGGCGCTCAGTGAAACTCGGCTCGCTGAGCAAGGTAAGTTGCATGAAGCAGGTGCTGGCTACACATTCTACTGGGTGGGCAACGCCGCCTCAGCACCACGTGAACATGGGGTCGGATTTGCAATATCCGATCGCCTCCATGGCCAGCTGGTGGGTGAACCAACAGGCATCAGCGCGCGACTGATGACTGTTCGCCTACAACTCGGAAGAGGTAAGTTTGCCACTTTTATGAGCACGTACGGTCCGACCATGTGTTATCCTGATGACACGCGTGATCAGTTCTACACTGAGCTATCTTCCGTGATACGGTCTGTGCCGAGGAGCGACCGACTATTTCTGCTGGGTGATTTCAACGCGCGCGTTGGGCGTGATGCATCAGCGTGGACAGATGTTATCGGTGCGCATGGCATTGGTTCAGCGAATGCGAACGGTGACAGGCTGCTCTCACTGTGTGCCACTCACGGCCTGACGACCACGAACACTCGGTTTGCACTGAGTGCGAGTGATATAGCAACTTGGACGCACCCACGAAGTGGTCACGCTCACCTGCTCGACTATGTCATCGTACGTCAGCGTGATATGCGTGAAGTGCGCATGACACGTGCACTGCGTGGAGCTGAGTGTGGCATTGATCACAAGTTGGTGCGGACCAAACTGTACATATATTTTCGTAAATCTATGTATTGCACTCCCGCCGTAAATCGGCGTAAATTTAACATTCTCTCCCTCGGTACTGTGACGAAACGTACTGAGCTGGAGAAGGCGATGGCTGCACGCCTGTGTGATGTGGACTGCATAGCCACAGTGGGCGACCTGTGGCACCACATTCGCGACCAGGTGACAGCTGCTGCCGAGGAGACCATCGGGCGTGCAAACTGTAAGCGGCCTGATTGGTTTGATGACAACAATGCGACGATTGGCGCATTAGTGTCGGGGAAGAATGCAGCATTTGCTGCACATGTGGCAGACCCTAGTGACTTGGGGAAGAGTAGTCAGTTTCGCAAACTTCGACGGCGACTGACCCGAGAGCTCCGTCGCATTAAAAATGCATGGTGGACGGAGAAGGCGAAGCAGATGGAATGCTACGCCGAACGCCGTCAACACAAGGAATTCTTTGACTCCTTGAAGGCGGTGTATGGACCGAGATTGGAGCCGCTGAAGACACTGATCGATGGTAGTTCAGGCGCTACCTGCATACAGACTGCAGACATAATGCAGATCTGGCGGAAACACTTTGACTGTCTCTTGAACAACCGTTCAGAGATTGACTGGCCTACATTGAACGGCCTGAAGCAGCACGATGTGAAGGCGAATCTGGCGGATACGCCGACACTGGATGAGACGCAGAGAGCACTTGCTCAGCTGCGAAACGGCAAGTGTGCCGGAGCCGACGGGATCCCGCCTGAAGTATTGAAACACGGCGGACCCGCGTTGTTGACTGCGCTGTACCACTTGGTGCAACGCGTGTGGATTGAGGAGGAGGTGCCTCCTGAGCTGAAGGATGCCCTTGTGCTACCACTGTACAAGGGCAAAGGGAGCAAGCAATGTTGCACGAATTATCGTGGCATCAACTTGCTGAGTTGTGTGGGCAAGGTGATTGCACGAATCCTGCTCAACCGCCTCGTCAGTCAGGTTGTGGAACCTAACGTGGCGGAAGAGCAGTGTGGATTCCGTTCGGGTCGCAGCACTATAGATATGGTGTTTGCGACTCGTCAGTTGCAAGAGAAGTGCAGAGAACGACACCAGCCATTGTACTCGCTTTTTGTTGATTTCACCAAGGCATTTGATACGGTGAACCGCGAGGCATTGTGGCTGGTGTTGGGTAAGTTTGGTTGCCCGCGTAAGTTTGTAAGTTTAATTGAATGTCTGCACAATGGTATGCGAGCGCGGGTGCAGCTGAGTGGAGAGACCTCGGATGACTTTGCAGTTGTCTCTGGTGTGAAGCAAGGCTGTGTCTTAGCTCCTGCCCTGTTTAATATATATCTTCATGCAATGTTGTCTTGTGCTTTTGATGCCGCTTGTGCTTACGGTGTTCGTGTGGAGCACTGTATTGATGGTGGGTTGCTGAACATCCGTCGTTTCGGTGCGAGAACTCTAGTCTGTGAGACAACTATCCGTATGTTGCTGTTTGCTGACGACTGTGCGTTGTTTTCACACAGCGCGGATGAGTTGCAGCACATGACTAGTGCTCTGGCTTCGACAGCGGCCAAATTCGGGCTCACCATCAACACAAGCAAAACTGTCTGTCTCTTTCAGCCTTCACCGGAGGTGCAATCTTCAATATTGTCGCGAATCAGCATTGGTGCTGAAGTATTGGAAACCACCTCCCGTTTCAGCTACCTTGGGAGTGTGATGTCGACTGATCAGCAGCTACACAGTGAGCTGCGTATTCGCGTGTCGAAGGCAGCGGCAGCATTCGGGAAGCTTGAGTACCGAGTGTGGAACAACCATCAGCTTACCATTGGCACGAAGCTGATGGTGTACAAATCCATGGTACTGTCCGTTCTTCTATACGGCAGTGAAACGTGGACGATGTACCGTCGGGATGTGCGATATCTCGAGCGGTTCCATCAGCAGTGTCTGCGACGAATTTTGCGGCATCGGCTGGGGCGACAGAGTTGCAGACACGGAAGTGTTGCGCCAAAGTGGGATGTATGCAGTGGACTGCATACTTTTATTGAGACACCTGAGATGGCTCGGTCATGTGAGCCGTATGGATTCGACGCGGATACCGAAACAACTCTTATACGGTCAGCTGAGTATTGGGAAGCGGCATGTTGGGAAACCAAAGTTACGTTACCAGGACATGATTAAAGTGAGCCTCACACGTTCTAACCTTGATTGCAGATCATGGGAATCGAAGGCGGTTGATCGGCGTGCATGGCGCGATCTAATCACGAAGGCAGTTGCTGAAGTGCGGGAGAAAGCCCTCATGCATGCAGAGAAGAAGCGGCAAGTGCGGAAGCGGCAAGCACCGATGAATTGTACTCCATCGACATCAAGCGCATGGTGCTGTAGAACAAGCGGTCGCGAGTGCCTTAGTCAGGCAGGCTTAGTGAGCCATGAGCGAGGCCACTCGGGACTACTACCGAAGCGACGACGGGTTCTGCAGAGAACATAGGCAGAACCGGCGCAGCGTTTGTAGGTACGCTGCATTCGATTTACTAACCGCGTGCTTGCATGCTAAGTCTCTTTATTTCAGGTGGTAAGTTTTCAGTTTTGTCCTAATGCCTTTCTTTCTCCTATAAATGACTAGTGTCTAGTGAGCCATGAGCGAGGCCACTCGGGACCACTACAGAAGCGACGACGGGTGCTGCAGAGAAGTATTCAAAACCGGCGCAGCGTCTGTAGATACGCTGCATTCTTTTTACTAACCGCGTGCTTGTATGCTAAGTCTCTTTATTTCAGGTGGTGGGTTTTCAATTTTGCCTTAATGCTTTTCTTTCTCATATAAATGTCTACCTGTACTCTATTCCATCAACTTGCACACCTCGCTTAAGCCAATTGTATTCGATTTCCATAACATTTTTTGTGTTCGTGGCATTTCCGTATAGTATACTTTTTCACCTCGTGAACTTATCTAGGATTCGTTTGTAAACAACTTATTTCATATGCTCATTAACTTAAGGCTTATGTCACCGTTTCCTTAAGCATCAATCGAGTTATTTTCTTTCTCTCTCTTTCTCTCAAGTGTTTGGCTGTTGTTTGATATCCCCGGTGTGGCTGCGCTTAATGTGCATGTTGACAAGGTGCCTACCTGTCTATTACCCGCTACCTCGTCCATACTGGCTCCAGGAGACAGTTGGTCGTTGCTGGAGGGGACAGGGTGCACGGTCCTTGTGGCAGTGTTAGGATCAGAGTGGTTCACTGCACTCAGTGTGGAGCGGACTACGGTCCAGCCACCGCCTTGTGTGCGCTTGATTCCCAAATACAGTGTGCTTGTGTTTGCCTGTGAAGGAGTGTGGGCCGGCTCCGTTGATGAAACGTGGTTCCCATCCGCATGCCTCCCGGTCTTATTCCTTCGGGTTTACACTGGATATGGGGTGTGTGGTTGGAGCTGTGGGTGGTGCAGCGCAAGCCACCCATGGTCCCTCTGTAGGCGCAGGCGTCCTGTGGCTTGCCACAGTGACAAGCAAATCCGAAACCGGATGCCGCCAACCATATATATATAACAACCAGGAGTACATTTAGCAGTGTCACAACGTATGGACAAACATAATAATGCAACAATAATAAGGAAGTAGAGAGGATAAAAAAGTGTAAAACTGGAGTCATGGGGGCAGTCTCGTAACATGTTCGCCATTGCCCACGGTTTCTTGACATGTCCGATAGGGTTCCCAGCCAAGTGTGTTCATGGTCCATGCGCCCCCAACCGGGGAGTCGAGAGCGCCCGATTGCAGTCAAAGCTTTCATACTTTTGGCTCAAGTCATTCGCTGACCACTTTGTCTTCGCTTCAAACCGACTTCTGTGCGCACAGAGTGCACCGTGAAGCAAACGCGCAGTAGGTATGCGAAGCAAGTGCCCAAGCCACCGAATGCTACAGTAAAATTATACGGCTCAGCGGGCGGCAAAGTCTGTCCGATTTGAAAATACTTCTGCGTAAATCCTCATTACTAATGTGGTGTCGTCACCGTACACCAGCAATGCGCCGAAGGCAGCGGTGCTCAAAGACATACAGCCTCTGAATGTCCTTTGTGTGAACAGGCCGTCTCGTAACCGTAGAGTAGGACCGCTCTCACCGCGGCATCGCAAACTCGGCTCTTCAAGGATAGACTCAGGTCGCTGTGGGGCCAGAGATGGCGCAGATTAGCAAACGCAACCCGGGCCTTAGAAACGCGCAAGGAGACCTCATCCATTAAACAGTTAGTGCTGATGCAGCTTCTGAGGTAAACGAACTTGTCTAGGCCTTCCAGAGATCGACCTGAAAAGGTAAGGGTGGGAGCAAATCCTAGCGCGTCCTGTACGAAGACCTTATACTTCGAAGGGGCGTAAGTTATTCGAAACTCGGAGGTAGACACCGCCAACCTGCACAGCACATTTTGGGCGGCTGTGAAGAATCGCAAATTACGGCAATGTCATCTGCATACTCCTGATAGCGAAATCGGTCCCCCGGAAGCAGCTCATTGATATTAAAAATTACAGACTAAAAGAAAATTCAAATAAAAAGTAATATAATAATAAATATCATGTTATGCATTTGGTAAGAGACCGCAATTGGAGAGGGAATCTAAAGAGGAGGGATGAACAAAAAACAGCAAATGTATCAGCAGTACGCCGGTACGCAGTACCGACGTATTGGTGCTACGCAACAACCGCCGGTCACACGTGGGCTAAGGATATTGGGAGGATCGCCCGGTCCTTATGTAAGCTCAAACCCGCGCCCTAAGATAATAAGGCACGCTAGTGATCCTTAAGGCTACGGGCCAGCTATTCGCCACAACAGCAAGTGTAGCTAACTGAACGTGTTCATCGTCCTTGGGACCCCAATCCGGCAGTCAAGATGCACCAACCGACGTCAAATTCGAAATGAGGGCTTTCATTCGTCTCGATCAAGTCATCGCTCGGTCTCCCCTCATCCTCTTCCATCCAGATAGCAAGTGCACAAACAACGCACGTCGGGAGAGTCGGTGTGCCGGCATGCGCAACACCTGGTCTAGCCATCGGAAGACGATGCGTGAGATAATAGTGTTGAGCGGTTCACTCGTTATTCCTGCATTTAATACGCGATGACAAACGTGATCATTGTTTACACAGCGTTCCTACCAGACATGAGTTAAACTGCGAATGCAGCAATATTCAAAGGCAGCTAGCCATTTTATGTCTGTCGACTTGGTGGGCCGTTTCGCAACCGTATATGAGGGCTGAACACACGGATGCATTGTAAACTCTGCTCTTCAGGGCGATTGTGATGTCGTGTCAGGGCCACAGGTGGAGGAGATTGACCAAAGCACCTCAAGCTATTGCTATACATTTCGTGACTTCATCTTCGATTTCACGGGCGCTAATATAGCTGCCTAAATACTTGAATTCCTGAAAGGTTCTTAGCTGTTCACCACCAAAGGTTAGCGCAGAGGTGGGTTCCTGCCAATCTTGGAGGATTTTGAATTTGGAGGGAGCAAAGCAAAGCCCAAAACGTTTGCCAATTAGCACTAATCTGTCCTGTGCCGCTTGATACATTTAGTAGCAGTCACAGAGTAGGACAGTCGTCAGCATACTCGAAGTCGAGCAACTTGGAGCAGCTCCACATCTTGCACGTCGTGTCCAGCAAAAGCTGTTCCTATCACTATGTCAATGACGAAGAGGAAAGGTGATAGCGGGCACCCTTGTCTCACACCGCTGGTGATACTGATGGGCGACGACAGTTTGTCACAAATCACTCTGCCCGAACTACGCGCGTACAGCGCGATTTGGTGGAGAGACGCTTCCCCATAAGATCTCTCTTCAAGTTTGGACATGCCGTTTTTGTGGCGGGTCGATCTGTAACGTATTCGTTCTTTGACGAATGAATTCAGTCCGGCCGGGACGACTGATGCGGTTTGGCGTTGGTTGTTGAACTGCGATTTCCAACGTACTAAGTATATGTGCAACAGCAGTTGCGTAGTCGGCCAGAATTGTCCGTAAACTGTTCTGTGTCCCTGTTGGAGTTCATTTCGGAAACTAATCTATATTCCATCTCCCACTGTAACTACCACGACGGGCCATTACTGTGGTTTCGATGCAATATGGGTAAGCAGCCCGAGCTAAGACAGGAGCTCAAACTGGTTGGGACCAGTGCTTCGTGTGTGGTGCGCAACTCTTGGCCTATCAAGGTTTCGGCGGAAGATTGTCGTTCAAGAGATACTGGATTCGGTGTGGTTATATAGGATAACAGGGCTGGCTTACTGAACAATCTCTCCATGATGCCAACTGAGTGGTTCGGGATTATCTCATCTCAACAAATGGTTAAAGCGGTAGTGTGCCAAAAAGTGGTAGGTTCTCGCCTGGTAAGCGTACTCCCTATAAATAGCCACATGTCTGGTTAACACGGTGAAGTCGCGAATGTGACTCGTCACTGCCTCTTGCTTCAATTTGTGGAGCATTGTATTCCAGCAATCCGATGCCGAAAATGTGGGGTGAATTGGCCCCTGTTTGGTAAGCGACCAAAGGAAAACTGTATTAACTAAGTAATCGGGCATCGGCTCCCAATAGGTGAGATGCCCTGAATTCGTTCCGCTGCTACGCGGGTAGGCTATTCAGCCTAAAGCTCGATGTGGTGTCCCTTAAGACAACTCTCTACTTCTGCTTGGGCAACCGGGTAGTATCTCGTCCCTTGACAGAACCATGAATCCCGTAACTAATACTTCTACGTCGTTAACTTTTGATCCTGCACTCCCCACTGCTTACGCACCTCCATCACATGCCGATCTTACCTTCGTCAATAATTCCTTTGTATAAACCTCTGATGAAAGTTTCGCCCATGTTCAAACACTCCGACCATTGGCCCTCCTTCGTCCTCGATCTCTATTTCGCTTGACAAGGCTCAACGTTAGAACCCTTTTGCCGATCGGACAACAGGCCGCCCTAGCGCGCACCATGGAGTCCTTCGCTATTGAGGTCTGTTGCCTTTCTGAGACTCGATTACAGGACTCCAACACCGTAGTTATGTTGGCGTCCAACGCTGATCTCGGGACCAAATATTTCCTGCACTTGTCTGGTGACACAGAAGCTGCTGCAACTGGCTTGGCTGGTGTAGGCATCGCACTGAGTGATAAAGCTGAGACTTCGCTGCTCGATTGGTTCCCCATTGATAGCCAATTGTGTGTGATTCGACTTTAAGGCTCCTGTAGGATCAATAGGCATCGTACAGAGAGACGTAATTTGTTGATGATTTTCTCCTACGCTAAAGACGACTGCAGTCGTGCATCGGTTAAAGACGACTTTAATCGCGGACTGCAACAGCTTTTAAGCAAAGACCAAAAATCTAATATCGTTCTTGCCGGAGACTTTAATGCACGGGGCGGTCGCCTTCTGCCGTATGAAAGTCACCTTGGTGGCCGCCGTGCCCTTGATGAGAGTAGATCTGATAACGGAGATGGACTTTTCATGTTAGGTGAGGACAAACAGCTCTTTACCGCGACCACTGACTTCAGACATTCGAGTAAACTCGCCGCCCCCTGGTGTCCTCTCGCTAACATGAGCGTCGTCACAAAACGATCACAATGCAATCAGCTTTAGATGGCGGGGCAGTGTATGGGATTGCAGATCGATTTGGTCAACTTATCGCGACTCACATCACGCTCTGGCCTGTGCGGACATCCGTGTGTGCTTTGGGGGTTCCTCGAAACCAAAGCACCGGGATATCCCAGCTGATTCAAGCAGCGGTAAGTCCGCCGCAACCTCAGCCAACGAAAGCAGAGCTTGCGTGATGATCATGAAATTTTGTGGTCTCAGCGCGCTTTAGAAATAGAGACAGTAGCTCTCTCCGGAAATGTTCGCAAGCTTTTCCAGATCATTCGGACTACTACCCACAAAAGACCCCGCGTCAGTAAAACTACTTGAGAGGCTGATAGACTATCAATAACAAATTTGCGTAACCGCATGGACCGCTGGGCTGAGCACTTTCATTCTCAATCCAGTTGGCCTCCTGGCTGTCTAACGAGCATACCTTTGAAACGTTACTCTGGAATCACCCATCGAAGCGGCTGCCTGTAGGGACCTGGAGATTCTCATGCTTGCCTGAGTACAATGTGCAAAATATTATAAAAATGCATTTTCATCTTATACCTAGGCAACGCAGAAAGCTTGTCTGTTGGAACGGTGATTACGCATGTTTGAGTCAACCAGACGGACCGCACTTCGCGCGCTTCCGGCTTTCCGCCTCGAAGAGGGCTGGCGATGTCTGCGCTGACGTAAGGTACTATGATTCCGCCTTGTGGTTCGCGACTTAAGAGCCTTAGGTTCTTTTGTTTTTTGTGGATTGGTGAACCGCACTGGCGATAGTGATCCATGTTGAGTCACAGTTTTGATCTCTCCGGTAAGTGGAGTCACAGGTGTCTTTGACAGCTTTTCCCTTGAAGCTACCACTGCGTAGGATGTCCAGTTATTTTTTACCGTGGGCTTGCTGGAGTTTTGTGTTTTGAGTATATCCACTGAATTACTAGTTAGTACACCCTTGGGGAACGTAGAAGCAAGTGGGTTGTAAACGCCTTTTTCACTTAGTGGAGTCATGTGGCTACGGGCCGTTGGAGAATGAAACGAGATGGTGTGGTTGGGACGCCTTGCCCTCTTCTTCGGCCTAAACGGGGAGTTTGTAGGTGTCCGTTCAGTTTCAAGTATAGCATTGTTTACTTTCACGGATGCATTGCTAGCGTTCACCAGTTGTTCAGCTGTTTCCGCCAACTTTTCACCCTGTTTCATTAGGAAAATTACACAACTAACAACAGGGATGGATTTGCACACCTGGCAGAACCAAAATGTTTCGGTTTTGCTGCTGTATTGTCTAGTTTCGAGTGCACACATCCCTAAACACTTCGAATGGTACGCTTTTTGACAGTTAAAGCAAAGTGGACCAAACTTAACGGTTTTCACACATGGGTCACAATTGACTTTCGAATCGGGCATATCCACTTGAGGCGTGTACTTTGTTATTGTGAATTGCACCAATTGCAAAAGGGATTAGAGATAAAAGGAGAGTTCA
>CALYDF020006051.1:0-13773 GCA_944474145.2 Dicrocoelium dendriticum | reverse complement strand
TGGAAATAGACGTTCGATTGTAATTCCAAGTATACTATCCGATTCGCAAGCAGACTGGACAGCACCGTACCCACGCAGAAGCAGCACAGCCAAAAATCAGCACGACGGAACGCGGAGCACGAAGAAGTATGTTGTATTCATTAATTCAAACAAACTACGAAAGATGTCATGATAAAATTGATGACAAGAGAGACAAAATGTGAAAGATTAATAATCACTACTGATCGGACTCTTCAAGTGAAGGTTGACCAAATGCTGTGTCTATGACTAGCGGAGTCCCACAAGGCTCGGTCCTAGGGCCGGGGCTTTTCAAGCTCTACATTAATGACCTCACTGTAGCTCTTCAAGCCGACTGATTAGGCTGCGCTGATGATCTCAAGCTATGGTAAGCTAATCCGCAACACTGGTCCCAGAAAACCAGACGTCAGTGAGACAATCAGAGAGCGCGGGTGCGCTGATACACAATTAGGAGCGCCGTATGGCCCGTTGGGCGGAACATTTTGAAGATCAGTTCAGCTGGCCCTCTGCACCCGGACCTCTTCCTACTCAGGTGATATAGGACGAACCATGGACGGTTAGTTTAGAGCCTCCGTCGGAGGCCGAGATCCGAAAGGCGATCACAGCCCTCAATCGTTTTCGTGCCGCTGGCCCAGATTCCCTCCCACATGCACTATTTAAGAATGGAGATGTGGTCCTCTGCAAAGCACTGACCTCCCTATTCGAACGTGTCTGGAAGAAAGAGAGTGCCCCGGCTGATTTGAGCGAATCGCTTATAGTGTCAATATACAAGAAGGGCAGTCGCACAGACTGTCCTAACTACAGAGGTATTAGCCTAACGCCAGTTGTGACAAAATTACTGGCGTCGATTCTCCTTCGTCGCCTCATTGCGGCACGGGAATCTCGGACTAGGAAAGAGCAGGCCGGTTTCCGCCCAGGACGTGATTGTATAGACCAGTTTGCGGCAGTTGCTAGAGCAGCGCCACGCATACCGCAGACCGACAATAGCTGTGTTCCTCGATTTCAAGAGTGGGTTCGCTTCAGTCGATCGATCGTTTCTGTTCGAAATACTTGCGCGGACAGGTGTTCCCACGAAATATGTGACCATTCTTCGTGCTCTATGCTCGAACACTGCAGACCACGTCAGGGTCTACGGTGTTCTATCGGATAGCTTTTCGACCACAAGTGGCGTTCGTCAGGCTTGTCCGATTTCCCCATTTTTGTTCAATTTCGTCTTGGGTTCTATCATGGAGTGCTCCCTTGGGGTATCTCACGGTGTAGGCGTCAAAGTGCTGCCTGGTGAAAGATTAGTTGATCTAGCTTATGCGGACGAGATCGTCTTGCTTTTCGACGATGTTGCTGTGGCACAGTCAACCCTGAATAGCCTGTCCAGAGTGGTCCCATTATTTGGTATGCACTTCGCACCTTCAAAATCCAAAGTGTTGCAGCAGGACCACCAGCCACTTGATGACCCCTGAACCGTTGTTAACGAGAAACTCGAGGTAGTTGATCAATTCACTTATCTTGGAAGCTCCATCGACAACGATGGGTGCATAGAAACTGACGTCAGCTCACGCATTGCAAAGGTCAGAGCTGCCTTCTTGAATCTGCGGCATCTTTGGCAACAGAAGGGAATTTTCCTTTGTCTGGAAGGCCGTGTATACAAGGCCACAGTGAGGGCCGTTCTGCTCTATGCTAGTGAGACTTGTCCTCTTCGTTCTGAAGATCTGAGGCGCCTTCAAGTATTTGATCATCGTTGTCTGCGAAGCATTGTTGGTGTCGGATGGCACCAGGGTGTCCGCAACGATGAGGTGCTTAGGCGAGTACTAGGCAGTGATAATCATGCTAGCTCTCTAGAACAACAGGTAGCACTGAATAAGTTACGTTGGCTCGAACAGGTGCCACGTATACCTGGTCACCGCTTACCTAGGAGGGCTTTGTTCAGTCTACCAGGTGTAGGGTGGCGCAATGCTCGAGGTGGACATAAGTTGACTTGGCAGCTGGAAATGAAGTCACTGACGACCAAACTGGGTGCCATTGGTCCATCTCGCCTTCCGAGCTGGAGTCAACGTGACGCGTCTTATGCTTGGCTCGAGACTTTACAGGATATGGCTCGGAACCGATATCAGTGACGCGTTTGCTGCCGTCTCCTAATCGGATTGCTTCATTAAAGTGTGTTTGGTGCTGAGTTATCTGCGGGGTAATGGCTGATTATGACGTGTGGCAGTGAAAGCCGCAAGGAATCTGTCTCGCCGACGCCGCCAGCTGTTTGCGAGGATATGTTGTCTACACGAGATGTAGGCGCCTTGACCCTGAATGTTTGCTTAGGGCATTAAGATTTTCAGACAAGCCCCCCTTCTCTCCCTCTTCTTATTCTTTATTTCATAGGTCCTCATGGTTGTATGGCAGCGAAGCATCAGTACAAATGGCAGATCTACTGCTGTTGATGCTGCTGCTGTTGGTGCGACGTAGCTAGTCTTGAGGACGCGAACAAACTCCAAACGGCGCTGGACCAGCTACACTGTTGGTACGTCAAGTGGCAACTGCCCGTTAACTACGAAAAATGTGCTGTTCTTCCGATTGGTAACCCGGATCCATTCGGTGTATGCCACACTGGTGGATATCTCCAAAATGTTCTGCACAAGAAGGATCTGGGGTTATCGTGTCATATGACCTTAAAACGTTCCAAGACTGTCTGAGGAAGGTCGCGGCCGCAAACTAGATGCTTGGGTGCTTTACGGAGGTCGTTCTCCCGTATCACTCTGACAATTTTCAGAACTCTGTTCACATCACATGTCCGCACGATATTGGGGTATGGGCTTCCAGTTACCGATCCTCTCTTAAATCTGAATGTGGCTTGCTAGAAAGAGTTTAGAGGCGTGGCTCGAAATCTGTCATGTAGCTTCGTGATCTTGCTTACCCTCTTCGACTCAGAAAGCTGAACATGTTCCCAATGGATTATCGTCGGCGCCGTGGAGATCTTATCTACACCAGACGGATCTTAAGAGGAAAACTTGGGAGTGAGGTACAAAAGCACTTTTAGCTCAACGTGGACGGCTGGAAACAAGGCCACAAGTAGATGTTGTACAAAAGCCGAATACTTCACGTCCGTCCAGAGGCTGTCCTATCAGTTCGTGTAGTGAATGACTTAAACAGCCTACCGGAGTTCATTTCTGATGCACCGACGGAGGAAAGTTTCAAACGACTGCGTGACTGCCGTCTGATGAGCTCCGCAGGGCTCTGCTGCTCCTACTACAACGGCGACGATCCCCAGAGGAATGCCGCTTCGCAGCCAGTTGCGTTAAACATGCACTGAATAGGAATCGACGGAGCTGACAAGAGTTTCCTGCTCTCTACACACCAATGAACTCTGGAGAAGGTACTTTTGGTGCAAATCTTGAGCTTACGCTACAAGTGCCGTTGCATCAGTTCGTTGACCTCCCCATTAGGTACATGAATGCCCAAGTACCGTCTATTTTGGATCAAGTTTTCGCCAAGTCACTAGACTTCGTAAGTCACATCACTTACAGCTCTCCCTTAGGTGCCAGTGATCATGTCTGTTTATCATTCAGGTGTACTCTGACCAACCGTCACCAGAGCATCGCTGAGCCATATCCAAATATATGGCGTGCTAATTATCAGGCAATGCGTATCAAGGCTTCTGGGTTGCGTTGCGCAATCTCGGTGGCCAATACGGTTCAGGCGGCCTGGGATAAAATTAGGTCTTATCTCACGGAAGTATCTACTTCCTACATCTCGCTTGTGAGGAGAAAGAAAACACGAGCGCGGCCGCCGTAGATAGATACCACTGGCAAGTACCTGCTCCAGAAGCGTTCTAGGTGCTGGAGGACCTACCGTGCGGCTCAATCAACTAGCACCTATGATAGGTACCGCGAGGCTAGAAATAGGTGTAAACAACACTTAAAGAAAGCTCGGCTGTTGTACGAAGAGGGATTGGCTGATGGAGCTCCAGAAAGTGCGAGGTTTTTCGCTTATGTTAAGAGACGCTGTGGTTCAAATTCGGTAATTCCAACTTTGATGTGTGCCGATGGAACTCATGCGTATGCGGACTCAGACGCAGCTCGTGTATTTGGTGAACAGTATGCAGGGGCTTTTGTACTTAAAGTCGCGTTGACTAGCGTCGAACTTGTCACCAGAGTACCTGAGGACTTATTTAGCCGAATTCACTGTGATGGAAATGCAAGTCCTTAGGCTGCTGCAAGAACTGAAACCTTCTAAAGCAGCTGGACCTGATTCAATTCATCCGAAGCTTCTGCATCAGTTGGCGGTGGAACTAAGTGGACCGCTGACGATGGTGTTTCAGAAGTCACTTGACAGCTGTACGTTACCTTCTGAATGGAAGGAGGCTGTCATCTGTCCTATCTTCAAAAACGGCGACAGGAGTCTGTCAGCCAATTATAGGCCAGTCAATCTGACTAGCGTCATGGTCAAACTGCTTGAAAAGCTGGTGAGAGATTCGTTTTAATAGATTTAATCTACTCAGTAGTGCACAACACGGATTCCGGAAGGGGTTTTCGTATCTGACGAATTTATTGGTTGCTCGTGAAGCTTGGGCCGAAGCAGTGGACAGTGGCCACGTAGTGGATGTGCTTTTCGTCGACTTCTTGAAAGCATTTGTTAAGGTCCCCCACTTGAGGCTATCACAAAAGCTGAGCTCCTATGGCGTATTTGGCCGCGCCCTTAACTGGGTATCTGCATTTTTGCAGGGAAGAGAACAGTGTGTACGTGTGGATCACAGGTTATCCTTTAGGCAAGCGGTCCTTAACGGTGTCCCACGGGGCTCTTTCCTTGGACAGGTGCTGTTCTCCATCTACATAAACGATCTCCCTGAAGAGCTTGGGACATCATCCCTGTTGTTTGCTGATGACCTCAAGCTATGGAATGTTGTAAATGTCCCTGGGGGTTCTGAGGCTATTCAGCATACCCTGGGCAGACTCGGGGACTCATCATCGTCATCATCATCATCATCATTATCAACAGCAGTACATCAGCCATTTGAACTGATGCTTCGCTGCCATACGATGCTTCGCTGCCATACTGATGTTTCGCTGCCATCCAAATGTCATGGTTGTATGTGAGCTGAGATACTGCCAGGGCGCCCAGACCTAGACAGGAGGACGATTAGGGTCCTCATCCAAAGCCTTTGGCTCAATAGCCTGTCCGCAAGGCAGCGGGGAGGTGGCAATGATTTAGTTTTGCAGAAATGGACGCCATCCCATTTTAAACCCCCAAGCTGGAGGACCAGGAGACTGAGTTTGTCTGACCCCCCATCACTGAACAACCTGGTAGGAGTAGCTCTCAAGGTGCCCGGAGGCGTCATCCAGTATAGCTCAATGGGTCAATGGGGTACGCAAACCGTCGCACCACGTTAAGGTCTAGTCTCGTTCTGACGGCCAAAGACGAGTTGGGCAGGGCTGCATTCAATATCCTCTTTGAGGGCATTACGAATACCAAGAAGAACGGATGGAATGCGTTCAGACCAGTGTGAGTCAGGTGAATTAGCTATGATGGCGGATTTAAGCTGTAGATGGAAACGCTAGACAAGGCCATTCGAAGCGGGATGATAAGCATTTGTCCGTATGTGGGTACAACCCAACAGACGATACAAGTCATGGAACAAAATGGAACTAAATTGAGATCCTCCATCTGTAGTGATCGTCGATGGTACACCAAAGAAGGAAATCCATGAGTCGAAAAAGCACAGGCAACAGATTCTGAAGATGTGTCACGTAAAGGAATGGCATGCGGCCAACGAGTAAAACGGTCAACACAGGTCAGAATGAAAGTGAAATTGTTCGAAGGAGGAAGCGGTCCGACTATGTCTAGATGGACATGTCTACAAAGCGCCTCAGTTAGTGAGAATGTTCCGGGGGCAGAGATAGTGTGTCTGTGTACTTCGCTGCGTTGACAGCTGAGACAGTGTTTAGCCCAATGACGGATATCGGAGCGCATACTAGGTCAGATGAAACGATCAGTAATCAACTTCACATTGGATCGGATGCTTGGATGCGACAGTCCATGAAAATGGTTAAAGACGGTTCGCCGGAAAGACTGGGGAACAAACGGTCTTGGCTTACCGGTAGAGACATCGCAGTGAATCCTTACGTCTTCGTTTAACGCAAGTACTTGCAAGTATTTCAATGTGGTATTCGATCGAAGCTGAGCGAGTTCAGAATCGTTGTACTGGGCAACAGACATTTCCTCAAGATCTGTTGGAGAGGACGACAGTTGATACATGTGAGCACGTGAAAATGCATCAGCGACAACATTATTTGGACCGTCGAGGTAGCGAATAGCTACAAGGAATTGTAAGAGCTAATCCAGGTGTTGTGTCTCACTCAGACAATAGCTTTCGGAAGCGGCACGAAAAGCGCAGACCAAAGGCTTGTGGTCCGTCAGGATTACAAGACGTCGTCCTTCAAGAACGTGACGAAAGTGATTGACGGCAAGTAGATCGCGGAAAGTTCGCGACCGAAAGTACTACACCTCGTTTGTGCTGGCTGTAGCTTCCGAGAAAAGAAGGATAGCGACTGAATCTCATTGCCGATTAGTTATTGTAGTACAGCACCGACAGCGGATTGTGAGGCATCAGTCTTGCGAACGAGAGTAGCTTTCTTGTCGGTGTCCAAGTAGCTCAGGGAAGTTATTTGACTCAACTTCTGCTTGATGGCAACAAATGCTGTTTCGGCTTCTGGCAAAATGATGAACTTTTTTTGATTACCCTTAAGTAAATCAGTCAAAGGCTGAAGAATAGCGGCACAATTGTCAGTGAATCTCCCGTTCTTTCGGGGTCTTAACTGCCGACATATTTGTTAAGCTGTTCTCAGCTTTCGTTCGGCCCCATCTGGAATACTGCGTCCAGGCTTGCTCGCCCTGCCTTATTCGGGACAAAATGGAGCTCGAGAAGGTTTTGAGAGTATGTACGAAATTGGTCGGGGGGCACTCGTACCCCGAGCGTCTACTTAGCTTGGGCATGTATTCAATGCACTACCGACGGCTTCAAGGAAACCTAATCCTTACCGCATTTTAACGGAGAAGGTTGGACCGGACTTGAGCTGGCTATTCAGCCCGTCATCATCATCATTACACGTTAGCTGGAGGTGGAAAATACCTCAGCTATTGTACCGCAATACAAAAGACAAGAAAAGGAAAACAAACAGTGGCATGCCCGTTGAGTCCCCAGTAACGGATGGACATCGTTCCGGAGAGCTAACAGCTGGCTGCCGTAAAAGAGAGTCATATTATGCCTAACAACTGAGATCGTGATTGGAGTATAAATAAATAAATAAATAAAATGTTTATTCTCGACTAAGCGAGGCACGTCTGCGCAGACATGATCATGTTAAGAGTACAAACTGTGATCAGTCAATGTACAATGGATCAATGAGATTGTCGCATATGTTGATATATAAATGTATGTAAGTGTGTATGTGGGCGTGTTTAGCCGTGTTTATGGAGTTCGTAAATGTATTCCAGTCTTTTTGATCGTGCTTGAACGTGTGGCCAGTGTTAATGGGTGCTTGATGGCTGTGGACTTGAAGCGGTCGTCCGGATAAGCAATGGGTGACTTTAGTTGGTGGCGAGTCACAACCGCCACGTCACAGTGTTGTTAAGCGGACATTTGTGGCTTTTTATAGGGAGAACGCTTGCCAGGCGGAAACCCACCACGTCCTAAACACTGCCGCCGAACTATTTGCTGGAAGGGGTAAACCCAATCCACCCAGCTGGCACCACGAGGAGGTTGTTCGGCCAGCCAGCCAGTGGGATGCTAAGCAGGAGTGGGGTGGACAAAGGAACTCACTACACAAACGCCACTGGGGTCGGCTCCAAGCCATATCAGCAAGTGTGTCCAACCAAACGTGTTCACCGTCCTTAGAACCCCAGCCAGGCAGTCAGGATGCACCAACCGATGCCAACTTCGAAGTGAGGGTTTTCATTTCTCTCGACCAAGTCATCACTTGGCCTCCTTTCCTCCTTTTCCAACCGCACCCACAACGCGCAAACAATGCGCGTCGCGTGAGTTGGTGTGCTGGCATGCGCAACACGTGACCCAGCCATCGGAGCCTGGTGTGTGATATAATGGTGCTGAGCGGTTCACCCGCACTTCCTGCGCCAAATACACGACGTCGAACACGCTCATTGCTCACGCTGTGTTCCCACCAGACATGAGCTAATCTATGAAGGCAGCGATGATCGAATATGACGAGCCTCTTTATATCTGTCGACCTGATGGGCCAGGTTCCACAGCCATATAAGAGAGTCGAACGGACGGCTGCGTTGTAAACTCTGCCCTTCAGGGCGAGAGTAATGTCGCGTCTGCGCCACAAGTGGCGGAGATTAGCAAAGGCACCTCGAGCTTTTGCTATTCGGTTCGTAACCTCATCTTCAATCCCACGGGTGCTAATATAGCTGCCCAGGTACTTGAATTCCTGAACGACTTCTAGCAGATCACCACCAAGCGTTAGCGCAGGGTTGGGTCCCTGTCACTCTTGGAGGAGAACTTTGCATTTCGATGGAGCAAAGCATAGCCCAAAACGATTGACAGCCAGTGCTAATCAGTCCAGTGCTGTTTGGCATGTTTGGGAGCTGTCACAGGTTAGGGCAATATCCTCCGCATACTCCAAGTCAAGAAGTCGCTCACCAGGAAGTAGCTCCACACCTTCTAGCTCGTGTTCAGCGAACGTTGTTCCCATGACTTCATCAATAGTGAAGTTGAAGAGGAAAGGTGACAGCGGGCAACCTTGTCTCACACAGCTGGTGATACTGAAGGGTGGCGACAGTTTGCCATAAACCCTCACCCTGCTCGCACTATGCGCTCAAAACGCTCTGATAATTACATATTTATCAGGCACACCTTTCCTCAACAGACAGTCCCAAAGGGCACATCGATCGACTGAGTCGAAGGCACGTTTTATGATGGAGACATAGTGTTAAGTAACAAAGTGTAAGTGGATGAGTGCATCGTCCAACCGTCTTTTAAATATTGTTAGTGTCGGTGCAGAGACGACCGATTCTGGGAGAGCATTCCACGGGTGACAGACACGGATGGAAAAGAAATTTCTGCGGCACTCCAGACGACTGTATTGTTCTGCGAGTTTTAATGAGTGGCCCCTCAGGTTTGTATTGCTGCTGAGTTGCAGTAAAGGGCGGCACACATGATGTGGGTCTCGCAGAATCAAGTATGTCATAATCAGGTCGCCTCGTAGCCTGCGATAGCTTCCACTGAACAATCCTAGTCGTCGCAGCCTCTCCTGGTAGGACAGATTGCGCATTCCAGTTACGTTCTTAGATGCCCGGCGTTGAGGCTGCTCCAGTGCATTAAGGTCGTGTTTCAGCCATGGATGCCAGGCTTGAATTGCGTATTCGACATGGGGCCGAACATATGCACTGAGCATTTGTCGAAATATGGAGCTGTTTATTTGTCCAAACGCCCGCCTCAACAGCCCAACGTGTTGATTCCCGGTCTTCGAGGCCTTTTCGGATTGCCTGGAGCAACCCAAGTCATCTTGAACCAGGACACCCAAGTCACGTTCGAGAGTTGATTGTTGCAGTACATCCGTTCCGAGTCGGTATGAGTAGCTGCCCTGATGTCGGATGGAAAGCACCTTGCATTTACTGACGTTGAAATGCAATAAGTTTTGGATCGACCATTGATACACTGTATCTAAGTCACTTTGGAGCACATGTTGGTCGGCGTTCGCCTGGATCCTGCGCCAGATCTTGATATCGTCGGCAAACATTAGGAAGTTTGAAGCGATTCCCTGTGCAAGGTCATTAATAAACACCAGAAACAAACGTGGACCTAGAACCGAGCCTTGCGGCACACCACACTCCACTTGTATGGAGTCCGATAAAGAGCTCCGAACTCTGACCACTAATTGCCTTTGAAATAGAAAGTTGGCGATCCAGCTTAAAAGAGGGTCGCCGATCCCGTAATGCTGCAGCTTGGATAGTAGTATCCGATGGTCTAGACGATCGAAAGCCTTGGAAAAATCCAGGTAGATCACATCAACACCTTCTCCAGCGTCGGCTGCCTCGGTCCAACTACTGCGTGCAATGAGTAAATTAGTTGTACATGACCGCTGTCGACGGAAACCGTGCTGTTCAGGAGTGATGAGGTTGCAGTTTTCCAGATAGCACA
Organism: Dicrocoelium dendriticum; assembly: GCA_944474145.2. NCBI lineage: Eukaryota > Metazoa > Platyhelminthes > Trematoda > Plagiorchiida > Dicrocoeliidae > Dicrocoelium > Dicrocoelium dendriticum. Next base: position 3,614 of record CALYDF020006051.1, on the reverse strand, counting down.
CCAGTGCATCGGCAACTATGGATTCCATGACCTTGGAGAGTATAGGAAGAAGGGTTACTGGGCGGTAGTTGGAGGGATCAGATCTGCTTCCACCTTTGTGAATCGGGCTTATTATTCCAAGCTTCCACATGGCGGGAACTTGGTTCTGGTCTAAGCAGTGCTGGAAAAACTGAGCTAAATGTCCTGCCAGTTGGTTTGCTGCTGCTCCCAATGCCTCAGGACGAATGGCGTCGACACCCGGCGAGCTGTGTTTGCGTAGAGAAGTCAGCTTTTGCAATACAGCCTCTGCGGTAAAATTGATGTGGGTTAGTCCTGGTGAGCAGAAGACAAAGCTTGGTAGATCGCTTGGTGGCAAGACCCTTTGAAACGTGGGGGCGTATTGCATCTGCAGCGCGTTTGCAGCTTCCATAGACGTTCTTGTTGGGCCATCAGCCGTCTTGAGTGGAGGAAATCCTTGCCTCACCTTTCGTAGGCTATTAACGTGCTTGTACAGCAGTTTGTGGTTAGCACTGAAGGTTTTTGCGATGTTCTGCTGATAGGCGGCTTTGTCTTCTCTTAACAGTTGAGTGCAGTGGTTACGTTGGGCTACGTAGTTGTCCCACGTTTCTGGTGCTGGAGCTTCTCTGTACACTCGCCATGCTGCGTTGCGTACTGTCATCCATTTTCGGGTTCTGCTCCTAACGAAAGAAACGGATTTGCACTTATTGTAAGCTTTTATCTCTGAAGCCTGTGCAATCAGCAGACTGAATGTGTTGACGAACTCGAGCCAGGCGACTTCTGGGGGTTCTTCTTCGAGGAAAGACCATGTTGTGGCGCTGACTAGCTGGGCGAGTCGGTCGTACCTTGTGATGGTTCGCACAGTATCATCGTTATCATTCAGATATTCTGCATAGCAGACGAAGTTGAAACTGATGACTGCGTGATCACTGCGACCCAACGGGCAGTCTAAAACCAACGCATCAATCATATGCTCCTCGTTGGTAAGCACAAGATCCAACACAGATGGCCTGTTACCAGTTCTGAACCGAGTGGGCAAAGTGATGTGGTTGTAAAGAGGAGCAGTAGTTACTAGATCTTGTAAATCGGTTTTGAATTGTTCGCCGGTTGTGGCAGGGGCTTCTAAACAATGTACGTTGAAATCACCCATGATAAGAATGTGAGTGTACTTTTGTTGTAAACTGCACCTTAAAGCAGCCATTAGGTGGTAGTCGGTTTCCGGTGTTGAGTTAGGGGCGCGGTACACCAAGATAATAAGGCAAGCGTCCCTGCCTTTTAACTGCAACCGGCACCAAAGAGAGTCGGGGAACTGCGAATCTGAATCCTCCACGGCTTCGCACTGTAAGTCGTTTCGGTAGTACAGGATTACCCCTCCTCCTTTTGTGAGCCTATCGTTCCGGATCAGCGACATGCCGGGTAGCGACACTTCAGCGTCCGTCATTCCCGTGTGCAACCATGTCTCGGTGATACCAATGACATCATACGAGCCGGAAGCTTGGCGATCTTTCAGTTCAGCCAGTTTGTTAGAAAGTCCCTGAGCATTTGTATACAAGCAGGCCAGTTTCTCGGTCTCTAGGAGCCCGCAGAGAGGTGAAGCTGTCAAGTGTGGGAGAATGCCGACCGATGGGAGGTCGGCAGTTATTCGTTTTTTTGATGGGTCAATGATACCTCGTTTGCAACTTGATTCGGCCAAGGTGCGTCCCAGCCTTCGTTTAGACCTACTTCAGAGTCAATTAAAGCAGCAGTCAAGTTACACTTCTGTACATTCGTCAGTATGCTTGCTGCTTCAGTTGCTTTAATACTTGAGCTGTGCAAAGGGTTTGCGACCTTTAACCGAATTTCGGAAGGAAGATGTTTCCGATTTCTTCGCCATCGATCCAAAACATCCTTTGCTTGTTGCTCTGACTGAACCACAAGTTTTAGGATTCTAGGGCCGCATCCTCTATAATTCGATGAGAGAGGTATCCTGGTGAGCGATAGTGCCACAACATCATCCAAAGAAAGTGTTTCACGAATGAACCGCCACTGTTCTAAATCGTGCTTTCCGGTATCTTGAACATGGTTAGAAGGATGTTCTGGCACTCCATGTATGAAGACTGTGTTTAGGCGGTCTTGCTTGCTGTGCCCCTCTTCGGTGTTTCTTTTTGATTGTCGCGCGCTCCAAGGGACATCAGGATAGATACGTATCGCACAGGATTCGTGTTTTAGCGCGCTTGCGGAGAGCAAAACATTTTCCACGTCGGTGGAGGATTCTAGAGTTACTCGAATAAGTCTGGGTTCACCATAGTGTGGCGAGTTCGGATGACGAGTAATTCGTAACAAGTTTATGGGCTTGGCTTTGATACTCATCTGCATACACAATGAGTTCCATTGGTCTTGGTCGTCTGATAACTTATCCCGCAATGTAATGGCGGTAGATTCAGGGACATTTGAGCATACAACAGTCCGGGCACTGTTGTTGGATCCCTTTTTAATCGATCTACAAGGTATGGTACTCATTTGTCTTGACTTGTTGACAAGTGATTGTTTGCTGTTTTTCTCTCCATTTGCGTTAACGGTGTTTACAATGGAAGAGGACGCAACGGCGGCCTCTCGGTGGACCTTTGCAGCAATCTCTGCATAAGTAACTGGTGTTCTGGGAGGCTTAGTCTCGACAAGAGATATTTGAGCTACAGGTACCAAGGGTTGGTGTTTGGCTGCTCCATCCTTGTTAATACTAGATGTCAGGTCTACTGGAATTTGCTTAACCAGACGTTTTGAATGGTGCCTGATTTTCTTTGCTGTGAGTACCGCTTGATTCACGTAGGTACAGTCTGTTTTCGCCCGGCGTTCTACCAAAGTTGGAGAAGACAACGGAGATGGAGACATGGCTGATTGCGGTGCAGGCGAAGCGATTTGTTCAGCATTCCGTTGCTTAGCAGCCGCTACGCTTCTGTGGTCCATACTCGCTCCCATTGAAGTAATCTCATTGTTTATCCTCTGCTCTGCTTCTGCGATTAACCGGTCGCATTTCTCAGCTAGGATAAGCAAGCACTTAATGAGGGGGATGGTGGAACACGCAGTACAGAACCAAAATGCATCTTGGGAGCTATTTCGCTCCCGTAACTGTTGTTGGGACACATTTGCACATTTCGTATGGCACCATGCTAAACAGTGCGAACAAGCCAGACCGATTTTTACTACCCGATGACATTCTCCCAACCCGCAAATGCCTTTCGATGGGAATCTCTTCGGTTGCGCCTTTCTGCCATTCAATTTGGTGTCGTTACCTGACCCAGTGGGTTGGTTAGCGTTCTGTACTTTTACAGCTTTGAGAGCGGCGCACATCGGTCAGGCGAGCGTGGTGGTTGCAAGGTCAAATGAGCGGTCGGCGTGGTCGCGCGGTCCGTGTGATGGGTAATGCAGCCGCACTGGCTGACAAGGTTACAAGGAATGGCGAGTGACTGCAACCTGAACAGAGCGCTGAACACTGATTCTTTCACAGCTGTGTTGAGAAACACTGGATCGGAGTAAGCTTAGGCTTTTCGGCCTGCCTCGAGAGTTCTGTATCGAATGGTGTCACACAGAATGGCAATCGGCTCAATACGATTGAATTAAACGCTTGCGCTTAATCACGG
>CALYDF020006050.1:0-13783 GCA_944474145.2 Dicrocoelium dendriticum | reverse complement strand
ATTCCCACTTGAACTTGAACTTGTACAATTACTTAACGCTCTGAGGAAAGTATTAGGCGGCTGTCGGACTCTCACGTACGTATGACACCAGGATCGCACTGCTATGCTGCGACTGTCCCATTCCCCCTAGGACTGCTAGCCGCAACGAAATGTGCTGCTCCTCTGAACTGGTGATGAGGCTGACATGAGACTTCCCTCTGCTCTATATACCTAACCTTAAGAGATAGTTTGGTTTGGATTGCATCCTAAACTTTGTCTTGAGTGTCGGAATTCTTATGTGGGAGAATATTTTGAGTTAAAATCGGTGATATGAGTTCTCTTGTAAACGTTGCCTACAGTAGCGTCCCTCTGTTAGGGTTAGAGCCAACTTAACCCGAGTAGAATCTAGTTTTTGGGAAACTGGAGCCAGACGGCGTCACGGAACTGTGTTCGAAACTTGTTACTATACCACACAAAATGAATAAGCCACATGTTCCGAATCGAGTGTACAACTAACTACAGGTGGGTATACACAGACTTGGCGTTTTCCCCAAAACCTACGAATCTTGTGTTTGTTTTGTGTAACGGAACATTGTCCTTATTATCTGGCCCACGCAGTGTACAGCACTAGTGAAAAACCCCATGCTATAAAATCACTCATGTTTCGACTATGATACACAGCAGTTTTTGTGCTATTGGCAATTGTCTTGTTTGGGTTTGTGTTCAGCTTACCGATACACACAACTAACCAGGATCGTATGTTCTGACAATACCAAGGTAAACCGGCTAAGAGTTGGTGGGAGCCCATCAGAATTTTTTCCTCCTTGCGCGACCATAACACACGCAGAGCTCGGTACTTGGTCCTCTAATATGTCTTATGTATAAATGACCCACCTACTATTCTTGAAGACCCCTGCTATATCTGCAGATAACTTAAAGGTGGTCAGCAAGGGCGAACCAACAACACTGACCAAGATATCATCAGCGGGGTCAACTGATCGAATCAATGGAACTTGCTCTTGAATGCCAACGATTGTCAACTATTGACTATTAGTGGCAACTAGCCAGGCACCTGATTTAGGCGTCCTCTTGGTGAGAACTTTCAAGCTTTCGGTGCAGTGTCGATATGCTGCCAACAAGCGCAACAAGAGTTCTTTTGCCTCAGGAGGACGCTGTGTAACATCAAGCCATTGTACAAACCAGTGATTAGGTCACATACGGAGTACACTTCAGTTTAGTTCAGTTCAGTTGAACCACTATGATCCTTGCACCGAAGCGCGTTGGATCCGTTTGCCACGATTCACATCGTTGGGCTAACAATAAATACCAATGGCGTTAATGGGGTTAAAATCAAATAGAGTATACATAAAATGGAAGCTAGAAGGAAGTGCTTTAAACAAATCACAATGGAATGCAAACTAACGATCAGATGCAAGAAACCGAATGCAGTAATGTCACCGACTGCGTGATTGCGCTATGTCTGATACTATCTCCAAGCATTGGTACGAACCATCCCACCACCAGTGGTGACAGCTACCAGGGTAAGTGAACCGATGCACCACTTCCGGTTGCTGTTCGGTAACAGCTAGAACCAGGTGTGTCGATCCACTTCTGCAACAGTATTTTACACTTTCTAGGTGCGAAGCACATGTCGGAGTGTGCAGCGCTACGCGTCAGTATCCACTAGTGTTTGCATAGCCACTGCGTCAGACCCAAAGAGGGCTATATCGTCCACATACTCCAGGTTTATCAGTCGGTCGCCTGGCAGAACTTCCACTCCGGTAGATTCAGAGAGAAACAAGTCGTTCATGATAATTTCGATCACGAACTTGAAGAGGAAAGCAGATATAGAACAACCCTGCCAAACCCCTTTTGCCGTAGGTAAATCAGGAGACAGTTTCTTTTAGACCCTTACACTACCCTTACCCTTTCAAGCCAAGAAAAATCACCATAGTCTGTTGTCTCTGTCTCTGCTCCGACACTTGGCGAAGAGCAAATATGTGATCGATGCAACCACCACCAGGGCGGAAGCCAGCGTGGCCTTCATTGATTCGATCCTCACGGCACCAGTACGTCGTTGGAGAATGATGCCCCTGAGAACTTTGGATACAACGGAAATAAACCTAATACCTCGATGATTTTCGTCCAAAGTACCCTGACACTACTTAAAGATGGGCACGATAGTTGACAATCGACAGTCTGTAGGTACTTCTTCAGTGTTCCAAACCGTGTTGAAAGAGAAGCGAGTCTAGTCAACAAAGAGTCACCACTAACTTTTAGCACAGATGGAGGTATCTCGTCGGGTTTTGGATATTAGTTTTATTTCAGCACGAAAAGCTCATGTCCAATCTCTTCCAAAGTGGGGTGTGTGGATTCTACTTCCCACGTCGACTCAGATGATTCAGCAAGCGGCAGTATCGCAGCAGGATTGCTGAACTGCTTTTCAAAATGTTCCACCCAATGGGCTAATTGACTAAGTTGAAAATATATCAACCGTCCATATTTTTCGGCTATTATCTCGCTAACTGTTAGCTTTTTCATACACATCTTCCAGCTGAACTGAACTAGCACTCGGCTGTTCCTAGTAGCATTTGCTTTCATTTCATTGTTTCTTGTCATCTACTAACGTTCCCGATCGATTCGTCGATTCGTCAGACGTTTTAGAGAGGTACGGACACACTGAAACTCATTGTCCATTGAAACTTGTTTCCGTGCTTTGATCAAGCTTATCGGGACACCAGAGATCCAATCACATTTACGACGTATCAACTTTTTGCATGCACAGTATGCGTCAAAGGCATTCTTCATGACACATTTGCGACGATCACAGTCCAGCGCACGGCTCTCTAATCTCATTCCTCACTGAAAATTGGTGAGCCAGTTCGTCATGATGTTGCTGAACGGCAGATTGCGAACCCCGGTTACAGGTACGACGATAGGCGCTTCTTTAAAGCTGGAAGAGTGAGCGCCAACTTGCGCGCACTAGAGCATGGTCAGAATCCTGTCACGTGCTCCAAATTGATCGAAAATCTTGTACTGATATGCGCCATCTGTAGCTGATGGCAATATGGTTAATTTGGGTCCAGGCCATTGAGGAATTCGGTGAGTGCCAGGTGACGCGGTGTAAATCTATGTGTTGGAAAGCAATGCTTCTAAAGTAAAGGTTGTCGGTGCACATTTGCAGGAATCGATCACCGTTGTCTGTCCGGCAAGCATCGACTCCGAAGCGCCCCACCCCCTAGGTGTTGCTCATAGTGTGAAAGACGATATACTTGGGCATTCATACCACCAGCAACAATCAACGTGTCAGTATTCTCCGCCACGCGAATAGGGAATGAGTGTTCACAATAGAAATCGTCTTGGATACCCACTGGACTGCATTCGGTAGGGGCATATACTAAGGCGATGAAAAAACACCTCGGCTTCAGACGCTGTCTATGAATTCCAATATAGGTTCGAAATCGAACTGCACACATGCGACTGCTCAGCGGTATCCAGTCGAGCAGATTGCCCTCAGCATGTTTGCTGAATACTGAATACTGTATTTTGGAGCAAGTAGAAAATAATTCTGTACAACTCCATCGGGTAATAATCAAAAAACATTTAAAAACATAAACACGTCCGGTGGTTATCCTAAGATGGTTCAGCAACTCCTTCTGTAGCACACAATACCAACACTCTAAATACCTTGAGTCATTGACTCAGTATCTCCGGAGACGCGAAGAGTGTAGCCATCGTCTTCAGATTTAGAACCATGATATCAAATACTTGTTACGACGCTGTTATTTTTTATGCGTGTTTCGGAGACACAGCACACGCGAATACCAAGAGAGTGAAGAGTAAGACTGCCTGCTGGTTTATCTGACCTAGAGTGCGGATGTTAAACGAACCAATGTGAAATGGGAATTCAGGTTTGAGAGAAGAACTACATGTACTGCGTTCAAATTTATTGCTTGCATGGAAAAGATTCAAAAACTGGCAACCAGGACAATTGAAGATCGCCATGGAAATTCATACGAAGATTGTCTAGAGAGCTTGGGGATGCTTTCCTCCGAGCTGCGCAGACTGCGAGGCGATTTTATAGACGTTAAAGACAGTGAAAAGACTCAGCGGCATCAAGCGTGCTGATTTGTTTGAGCTGGCTGTTTCCGATCACTTGCGCGGACATCGTTTGAAGCTAAACAACAGAGGGCTAGATTGGACATCAGGGCGAAGATTTAGCGATCGGTGTGGCACGCAGCTGGAATATAATACCTGAATTAATGGACTGCGAGATTAGTTGTCTTCAAAGGAGGTCTACATAAGTGTTAGCCATAACTTTTTTCAGAAATAGTGTAGTTCTATTGAAATTTAACAGTGAGAATTCGTGTAGTGTTATTTGAAAATAATCCATGAGGACGCGATTGCTCTCGTTCTCACTTCATTTCTTTTTGTAGAAGCAAGCGGACGCGACCAAGCATCAAAGTGCCGGGGTCTGTGGTTCGTTTACCGGTACAAAAAGCAGGACGAACATTGGGCGGAAGCATGTGTTGTTCTTGGATCTTGACCTGACCTAGAAGAATGGTTTAGATGCTGGCGAACCTACCAAGCAGCTCCATCAGTCGGCACGTACGCAATTATCGAGAGGTTAGAAATAAGTTAAGCAAAACCTCAGGACTGCTCGTCTCCACTACGAGTAGGGATTCGCGGACTCGGCCGCAGCTAATCCCAGATTCTTTGCTTACGTAGGGAGACGTAGCGGTGCAAATCTGCCTATACCAACTGATACGAGCGGACTTGACTCGTGCGCACACTATGATAAGGCTTGTATGCTTAGCGAACGGTATACTAGGGCCTCTGCTCATGAGATTTCTTTACCTTATGTCTGGTTGGTTTCAAGGGTTTCAGAAGATACTTGTTAAGCTGAGTTAAGTGTAACGGAGACCCAGGTTTTTGGGCTATTGCAAAGGTTCCTGCCCTGATTCAATTCATCCGAACTGTTGCATGAATTGGCCGCTAAACTAAGTGGTCCCCTTATGTTTTCTTAAATCGCTTGACTGCTGCGTCTTACCTTCGGAATGGAAGGACTCCATCACTTAACGGATTTTTAAGAGCGGTGACAGTAATCTGCCCGCGCAATACCGGCCTCTCCGTTTGATAAGCGTGGTAATGAAGTTATTTGGAAACTAGAGAAGGATTCGGTAGAGAATCAACGGAACAAATTTAACCTTGTCAATGCCGCGCAACACGGATTCCGCAAGGGATTTTTGTGCCAGACTAATCTATTTGTGGCCTGTGAAAGCTGGGCCCCAGCGGTAGACCGTGGCCACGCTATAGAGTGCTGTTCTGGACTTTTCGAATGCTTTTGACACAGTCCTTCACCTTAGACTCTCACTACAGTTGAGGTTATATGGGATATCTGGTCGCGCCTTTAAATGGGTGTCTGGTTTCCTGAAGGGGAGGGAACAGTATATACGCGTGGAGCATAGCCTATCGCTTAGGCAAACTATTCTTAGTAGCGTATTGCAGGGCTGAGTATTGGGTCCATTGAGGTTTGCGACTTATGTAAATGACTTACCTGGGGTTCTTGGAATGTCGTCGTTAGTATTTACTAACGACCTTAAGTTCTGTAGTAACGTGGATATCCTTGGGGTTTCAAAGATGATCCAGAGAATCTTGAATAGCCCCTATTCTCCGAATAAGATCTGCTGATCCTCCTACACGATATCTCGGCGGAGGTGAAATCCCTGTAGTCACTCAGCAATTTCATTTAGGTGTCGTCCACTCGCCAGCCCTCCACTTTGGCGACAATTAAAAGAAGGCTGCTTGTAGGAGGTTCCTTTTCCGCCACCCCTTTGGAGTCTTAACCGCCGATATGTTTGTGAAGTTATTCACGGCATTTGTACGACCCTACTTGGAATACTGTATCCATACCCGTCTTATCCGAGACAAAATTGACTTGGAGAGGGTTTTTCCGAGTGCGTACTAGGTTAATGCAGAGTTTACGGGAACAGACGTATACCGAACACTTGATTAGTTCGGGGATGTCTCAATACACTACCGGAGAATTAGAGGGGACCTGATACTCACTTACCGTATCCTGACTGATCAGATGGGTCCAGATTTCTCCTGGCTATTTGATATCGGAGTTAGCTAGTCTCCGTGGTCACCGGATGAAGCTGCACAAACCGCGCCCTGATCGCATTAGGGCGAAACTCGTTTGTCGCGCCGAGTTAAAGTGCGCTGGAACTTGCTTTCAGACCACGTTTTCAGGCAACACTAAACTTTCCTTTCTAGCTGACTCACTTTCCTTTTTTCTTTTTTAGTTCCTCACATATCTTAGCATTATACTTTAGCTACGTTTCTTTTCTTGTCTTCCGCTTTTACTGTTCTTCATTTAACCAACCCAGCAGGGACTGCTTGTGCAGGATACGTGGGCAGTAATTTGTTGGCCAGCGCGTGATGCGGTCTTTGTTTTAGGTCCATCTACATTTCAAAGCCGTTTGTCAACTCCTGGTTCAACAATTCGCTGAAGAAGGAACCCTCACGGGACAATCCTATTGTTCCAGTCCCTCTTGAACTTAAACTTGTGTCAGTTAGGAGAAAGAAAAGAAAGAAAAGAAAGGCATCAACAGTACGCCGGTATGCAGTACTGGCACTTCGCTCCACCACCACCGGTCGCACATCGGCTAAAGATACTGCGAACGTCGTCCTGCCCCTACGCAGGCTCCAACCCGCGTCGCCAAATTACAAGAGAAGCTCGTTGCCTTTAGGCTACGGGCCGGAGGATTGGGTGCTGCCACCCAAGCTCTTCGAGCTGACGCACAGAGCCCCTAACGTCTAGGTTACCTAACCTCGTGATGTGGAAGTGAGCTCCAGCTCTCTATTAATCGGCGCTACAATCGAGTTTCTTTCCTACTCCGATCAGAGCGATCTGATCTGATTTGTGCATCCTCAGTGGGTGATCGCGGAGCGTATGTATCTTGGCTGGGCTAAATGGCCAAGACAAGTCTGTGCCGATCTGCGCCGTCCGCCTACAGTAAACTAACATAGATTCCCCTCTGATTCTCCAGCAGTGTATTTAGTACATTCCCAGATTAAGTAAATATTTGCTTAATCCGGAGCATATCTTCCGGATACATCTGTAACCTCAAACCCTATACTAACTTAGTAATAACTCGTAAAACCCCTCTCCACGTCCATTGCTCCCTTACGAAATATGGTGGACAAATCTGGACACATGGAAGACGAGAATAACTTCGCATACATATCGGCCGTTACGAATCCGTAGGAGAGGCGTATAAACCACGTCGTACGGAACCTGAATATCCGAGAGGTTGGTGAACCTGTTGGAATCCAGAGGAAACCTTCCGGCCACATCTGAGCACAATATGACCAGGTGGACTATTAGGCTCGAACTAAAGCGGAGCCTGCGCTTTGACAAGGAAGCCTGATGGACCGATCGGGCTCAATAAATGGAGGGGGGCAAGTGCAGTAGGCAACTATCACAAGCTCTTCCAGCTAATCCGCACCAATGGTTCCAGAAAACCAGACGTCATTGAAACACTCAGAGGCGGCGTGGGTACTTAGATTAATAATAATAATAATTACTATACACCACTGAAGCTTGCTGGATGTATTGCTAAATTTGCGCCAATCAGTCTGTGCTCAGCGTATTATCCCTTGAAGGGCTGGATCTGCGCGCTCCCCGGCATTGTTCAACCACCACTGAAATCTTCCTGTAAACTTGGACCACGATGAACTTCGCAGCATTGTCAGCTGACCAAGACGAAATCTTCGCGACGATCGAAAAATCCCCAACATGCATTGGTGATGGAGGCCGCCGCTCTCACTGGAGATACTCGCAGCCTATTCCAACCCATCCGGACCACTGGACAGGTCTAGTATCAGCGAAATCATTTGTGAAGTGAATGGGACGCAAATCGCTAACCTGCAGAAATGTATGGACAGAGCTGAGCGTTTCCAATCTCCCTTCTGTTGCTCATCGCCGTCTACACTTGCACCCAGCACATCCGGTCGCATGCCATGGTCAGTGTCACTAGTATCATTCACTAAAGCGGAAGTTGATCTTGTAATCCGGCACCTGAGGCGATTCAAGGCTTCGGGTTCAGACGAACTTCCCCCAGGATTGTTAAAGTACGGTGGCACGACAGTTGTCAATCAACGGACACTTTTCTTCCTTAAGATCTGGTGAGAAGGGGTACCCTCTTCTTAGGGAGAGTCAGTACTTATCTCATTCTTCAAAAAGGGTTCTCGTTCTTCATGCGCCAATCACAGAGGGATCAGTCTGACATTGGTTGCCTCCGAAATACTAACATTCGTCATGATCCGCAGGTTAGCCCCAACGCGTAACACACGCTACCGGGAGGAGCAGGCTGGTTTTCGCTCTGGTCGGAGATGTGAATCAAATATTCACACCTCATCAGCTCCTCAAACATCGTCATCCTTACTGCAGACCGACCACCGTCGAATTCTTGGATATTTGGGCTGCATTCGACACAATAGACCGGCCAGCTTTATAGGGATGCTTGCTAAAGTATGGAATCCCCGAAAAGTACGTCACTATACTCCGGGTACTATGCCTCCGTACTTCAGGTAAAGTGAGAGCCTACGGCAAGCATTCTGCAATCTTCCCTGTCACCATTTGTTTGCGACAAGGATGCCCTATGTTTCTGTTTCTTTAACTTTGCCATCACACGTTCTCTTGGGTGCTTTAGAAGAGTTGCAGTGTTTTGGCATTAAGCTTCCAGATGATTGCACAACGGAATAAGATTACGCTGATGATATCTTCTTACTGGGGGACGACGTTGACTGACTGGCAGTTGAAGCGTCTATGTATGGTATGTATTTTGCCCCCTCCAGGGGTGGACTGCTGTTACAGGATTGGCAATCATCCCTTCCTCAGCTTACCATCGAAAGCATGCAGTTGGAACAGATGGACAGTTTTGTCTACCTAGTGAACTGCATTTCTGCTGACGATACTCTTGGCGAGATTTCTCTTCGTATCACGAAAGCCCTGTCCGATTTTGCCAAATTGTAGTATTTGTGGCGTTGTCGCGACATTTCGCTCTCCTTACAGGGTAGGGTCTACAATGCCAGTGTACTCGTGGTGCTGTTGTATTTTTGCGATTCCTGGCCGCTCCGTGTAGTTGACGTGTTGGCTTTCGACCTTTGACAGTGGCTGTTTGCGGGGGATCGCCCATGGTGGCAACATCAAGTGCGCACTGGTAATGTAAGACACGCGTCATGGGCAAGACGGGTCTCTCTGTAAACTTGTTCTTCTACGCCAGTTGTGATGGGTTGGCCACATCCTACATATGGCTGCTGAGCGTTTAACACGCCGCAGTGACACCTTGGAAGCGGCGGCATGGTGGCCAGCCGACCACTTGGCGGCAAAGCATGAAAACACTGACATCACACCTAACCATCACCGGCTCAGCACGCCTACGTTGTTGGGAACCCAAGGATGAAGAATGCCATTGGATCACAACACTCGAGGCAATAGCAAAAAACCGGTTGCGGTTAGAGCAATACACTCGACTTTGCTTGAATTCCAGCTTCGAAAACTATAACTCTTAAAAAAGAAAAAAGAAATTTTGCATGTGACACAAGACAATACCGATGTTCTTTGTTCCAAATGTTGCACATTTCGCTCTCCTTTATTCCTAATCCCATGCTTTTGAGTGGCTCGATGTTTATCCCTATCGACTGCTGTCAGTATATGTAGGCCGTTATGCTCATGTTAGTCTCAACGCATCTAGGTCCTACTCATATGTAAAATTATTCGTTTGGCTGGTCTCACATTTAATAGTGGTCTAACAGCGGAACGCCGATACAAAGTACTGATACAAAACATGAAGCCTGGTATGATGGTTTACTTGCGAAAGAAATCCATTGGGCCGCCTTCCTTCCTTGTACCTTCAAGGCTACTCATACCATGAAGGGCACCGCAGCTTCCTCTTTCTGGATGTTTGGAAAGAGGTTAATGCTTTCTTCCCTGAAAACAGTCATTGTGAGCACCAGTTACAGCTGTTGGCATAGAGCGCTAGCCACGCGGGTTGACTCTGATAGTGTGAGAGAACCACTCTGCTTTATGATTTGCCGCTTAGGTCACACCAAGTATCTGGTCAAAAAGTCAAGTCAACATAAGCTTTATATACTCGGATGGGTGCATTTTCAGCAATTTAAAGTAGCAACCACGAATGAAGCAAAATGACATCATCAAAATCGCAGTTTTATAAATGGATAAACAAAAGGAAGAATGCATCGATGTCCCTCGAGTAAAAAGATCCGCATTTTTGAACACTAAGCGCAAGTTGATAAACGGAATCCTCCGTTTATTTTCATCGGAGAGCGTATATATATACACAGACATTTCTTCAGAATTGGTTTCAACTCAACTAAAGTTCGTGGCGAATAGTGCGTGGTATCTCTACTTAGTATTCAAGATGTTATGATTAAGACAGTCTTGGAAGCACTTCGGACATAAGAGCTGCAACATATTCTTTTAAAGTAAAAATGATATTATAGTGTTGCTCATCCCGACACTGGCACCCCAAGACCGCGGTTTCGTCCTGGTTGGGACTCATCAGTTAGAGATAGCCTGAGTTGGGCTGGAACTCAGAGCCTAGTGGCTCATGGTTGACGTCATAAGCACTATGCCACTGAGATCCGCGAGCAACGCTTGGTCCAGCGGAAACGAATGCAAAGTTGGATTTGGAGAATCCGCTGGCGGTTGGGTTGCTGCAAGCAACCTCTATTGAGACCTCGGTTCACTTGAGGTGGATCTCGGTCATTCCGATCAAAAAGACCGTAGGTAAAATGAAAATTATGATATTAAAAAATGATATATGACTATGTGATGAAATATGATGATATATAAAAATGATATTCAATGAAGAGGCCCCACCGTGCTTACAGCCGTACCTTATACGACGATCGAAGAGAATGGTAAAGCATTTGGAATCTTCCGAGCCCGTCGCAACGTAACTGAATTTTAACGTGGTACGACGGTTTGCGTACATCTTTAACTTGTTGTGCTATACTGGGCGATGTCCCCGGGCCCCTTGAGTGCTACTCCTACGAAGTCGGTCAATGTTTAGTAGTCAGACAATTTCATTCTCCTTGTCCTGTAAGTTGAGGCTTGAAATAAGACGGCGTCCATTTATGTAAAACTAAATCATTGCCACCTTGCTGCATTGAGGATAGGCATTTGAGCCAAAAGCTTTGGTTGAGTAATCTAATCGTCCTCCTGTCTAGGTCTGCCACGTACAGACATGACTATCTCCTTGAACTTAAATCACATCCTACATCGACCGTCACGCAGATTATTAAGGGTAGTCTTATCTGCTGCATACATGTTGGATAAGCGAAAACATGCTTCTGCTAGCGCCTCCCTTCTCTATTTCCAACCGTTTCCTTTACACCCATCCCAATCACAATTACTGCCGGCCCGTAGTCCTAAGCATCACAAGGCTGCCTTTCAATCTGAGACCGCGGGTTCGAGCCTGGGTACGGATCGGGCGCCCTTCACGGTATCCGTCGCCTACGTGCGACTGGTGATGATCACGCGACAACGAAGCGTCGGTACTGCGTACCGGCGTACTGCTTGTGCCTTTTCGCACATTAATAGCCTTACTATAATTCCCAGCCTAATTGACAACAGCCGTAATGCTATTGGAGTCGAACCATCTGTAGCTACTTCTCCGTACCACCCACTGGATGTCTATCAGCATAACTCCCCTATAGGCCACGTTGTCCATTTTCTCTGGTGACGTTCAAACTTCGCACTCTAAGACAAGTCAACTGGCTGCACTCGCACGCACGTTGGACGCCCTAGATAGTTGCGTATGCTGCGTATCCGAAACCAGGATCACTGACCCTCACGAGGTTGTTGAATTAACAGCGCCCGATTTTTCCTCGCTATTGGTTGCGCGCATCTTAAGACCCTTATGTGGCACTCACTAATCAAGATGAGGTGAGCACCGTTCTCAACCTCAAGGATGAGTCATCGTTGGTTGTTTGGATCCCCGTTAGCAGCCGCTTATGTTTCCCGGTTTGATAATAATACTAATACTAATAACCATACTACTACTGCTACTACTACTACTACTACTAATAATGTGTCAGCTGTACGCCGTAACGGCGCTTCGCTACCGCGCGACCACCACCAGTCGCACGTGGGCTGAGTATACTGCGAGGACGCCCACCCCTACCTGAGGCTGAACCACGAAGTAGTAAAAGAGGCTCTTTGTTTGTGATTTCCGCTCGTGCCACCACCAACTGCAATTCTGATGCTGCCAAGGACACATTTTTCAACGAACTGAACACGCTACTACTCAGTGCTACCAGTTCAGATATCATAGTACCTGCAGGGGATATGAATGCACAAGTAGGTCGCTTAGACTCTTCAGAAGCTTTGCTAGGTGGTAATTATGGGGTTAGCTCCGAACGGACCGCAACGGCGAGCGTCTGTTGCAACTGTATGCAGAGCACCAGTTGTGTACTAGTAGCACCGCCTTTAGTCACAGGGGGCACCGAAGTGCCACCTGACGTCCTCCTATAGCTGCCCACCGATGGAGTGTTCCCTTGCGGAATCTCACGATGTAGGTGTTGAAGTGCTGCCTGGTGAAAGGTTAGTTGATCTAGATTATGCGGACGATATCGTCTTGCTTTTCGACAAGGTTGAGGCGGCACAATCAACCCTGAATAGCCTATCCAGAGTGGTTCCATTATTTGGTATGCACTTCGCATCTTCGAAGTGCAAAGTGTTGCTGCAGGACCACCAGCCACTTGATGACCCCTTGACGCTTGCTAACGAGGAACTCGATGTGGTTGATCAATTCACTTATCTTGGCAGCTGTATCAGCAATGATGGGCGCATAGAAACTGACGTGAGCTCACGCATTGCAAAGGCCAGAGCTGCCTTCTTGAACCTGCGTCATCTTTGGCGACAGAAGGGAGTTTCCCTCCGTCTGAAAGGCCGTGTATACAAGGCCACAGTGAGGGCCGTTCTGCTGTATGGTAGTGAAACTTGGCCGCTTCGGTCTGAAGATCTGAGGCGCCTTCAAGTCTTTGATCATCGTTGTTTGCGAAGCATTGCTGGTGTCGGATGGCACCAGCGTGTCCGCAACGATGATGTGCGTAGGCGAGTACTAGGGGGTGATGATCATGCTAGCTCCCTAGAACAACAGATAACACTGAATAAGTTACGTTGGCTTGGGCACGTGCTACGTATGCCTGGTCACCGCTTACCTAGGAGGGCCTTGTTCAGTCTACCAGGTGTCGGATGGCACAAGGCTCGAGGTGGACAGAAGTTGACTTGGCAGCGGGAAATGAAGTCACTGACGACCAAACTGGGTGCCGTTGGTCCGTCTCGCCTTCCCGGTTGGAGTCCATGTGACTCACCTTGTGCTTGGCTCGAGACTTTACAGGACATGGCTCGCAACCGACACCAGTGGCGCGTCTGCTGCCGTCTCCTAATCGGATTGTCTGTTTAAAGTGTGTTTGGTGCTGAGTTATCTGCGGGGTAATGGCTGATTATGACGCGTGGCAGTGAAAGCCGCAAGGAAGCTGTCTCGCCGATGCCGCCTTATGTTTGCACGATAGCCAGCTGTTTGTGACGGTATGTTGTTAACACAAGGTGTAGGCGCCTTGACCCTGAATGTTTGCTTAGGGCGTTAAGGTTTTCAGGTAAGTCCCCTATCTCACCCTCTTCTTATTCTTTATTTCATAGGTCCTCATGGTTGTATGGCAGCGAAGTATCAGTTCGAATGGCTGATGTACTGCTGTTGATGATGATGAT
>CALYDF020006049.1:0-13777 GCA_944474145.2 Dicrocoelium dendriticum | reverse complement strand
CGCAGTTTGATGGGTTTATTGACCAGGAACCTAGCATCCTCCTGGGTACAGCCAGAATGTTGACTGCAGTATCTCAGTAAAGCGATTTTGTAGCAACAGGCGGGTTTGTAACGATAGCGTGTACCATCGTTTGACCATTCAATCTGCTCTGCTCGTTAGGCTTCCTCAGACTGATAGCGCTGGATCAAGAGTGCTGCACACATTAGTGATCGCTGTGACCGAATTCTTCAAACTTTGCAGTCTGGCACCTAGGGCGGCGGCCTCTCTACCGAAGCAACCCGGTGGGCTTTGTCAACAACCAAGATAAATTACGCAGGTAAACCGCGCACTTGTTGCTAGCTGGTACGGCGTATTGTTCAGCAGTCAGAACTGTGCACTGCTGGAGATACCAGCAGTTGCAGTCGTCGCACCGCACGCTTCCAGCATCGTCAGTCACCCGCAAAACACTGCTTGCGCTCCCAGAGACGTCATTATTCACTACACCCGCATGAACGCATAAGAAGACAGACACGATAAAGTTGGACATAGCAGAATTTTATCACGTACCTGCAATAAACTCAAGACCAGTAGAAAGTTAAAGTCGGGTATACAACTGATTAGTACTCTGTAAAAACGAAAGCGTTACCAGTAGGCACCAAAGAAATGCATGACGGAAGACCATTTGCATCGATCCAAAGTACCTTGGCTTAGGAAGCAGTTGACGATGGCCAAACTTCTTTTCGTGTGTTTAACCCAACACTGCTTTCCACAATAGTTCAGCTTAAAAACTCTATTAGTATGGCATGCCAAAATTGCTAGTTAACGCTCCAAGGACAGAGAAACCTCTATCGGCTCCCTTCCATTTTCTTCATTTTGACGACAGACTTACCGATCGGCTTATAGAGCGGAACTGGAAGTTTGTCTCCTTCACACCCGATAAGCCCAAATATTTCCCATTGCGGTAAACCAGGGATAGAGTATATTAAATCAAGAAACGATGCCCAGCAACGGACCCCACGCCGCTTGCTGAAATTAAACATTTGAATAATTCTGTATTGAAGACTTATCGCATCTGCAACAAGCAGCATGGTACCTGACCAACGCTTTGCTTTAACTACGAACAAAACGACATAAACTGCGATGTCAAGTAGATACACAAGTTTATTGCGAAACTTTAGTTACAAATGCCAATGTAATGGCGCGAAATATGAGGCTAGTTCACGCGCCTTCTTGCAATGAATCATCGTTTTCATCTCCTATATACACAGGGAAGAACTGTGCGGGAAGTTAATAAAGATTTCCATGAAGCAGTAACGAAGACGCTGAGCAGCGGCAAGCAATTCACGCAGTGTACGCCTTGGATTGATGGCTCGCAGAATGCTGCCATACCTTTATGCACTTAGTTGTGTCTGCTTCCGGGTTGCGTTCGGCTCCCCGTAGTGCCAGCTGGGTGGTTATAGTTTAACCTGTTCCAGCAAATATTTCGGTGGCTGCGTTGCAGCACGTGGTGTGTTTTCGCCTGGCAAGCGTCCTCCCTATAAAATAACCTTAACTGTCTGTTTAACAAGACTGTCCTGGCGATTATGAAGCACCACCAACAAAACTCACTGCCCATGCTGACGCGGACAAGCTTATCAATTCCACAGACGGCGAGGGTTCTTATAGACACGGGCGACGGGAGCAGGCTTAGTCACAAGAACAACGGCACATTTACAAACAGAAGCAACACACCTACATACTTACCTGCAGACAGTTTTGGATCCACACATACGCTGGTCCGAGTGTACTATTGCACAGTACTAGAGCACTTGTTGTACCATGATTATGAGCATGCGGTTAAAGACGTGTAGAGCGTAGATGGGAATAAAAGCTCAATATATTTATCTACTTTTAATGACAAGGTCGTGGTGACGTTTATTGAAATAGCCCTTTATCCGCTCCAGAGTAACTTATTGCTAAAGCTGCAGTCTTGGTGACGATGAGCAACATACCAGATCGTATAGGCTCTTTGGTGTAACCTTCGTTGCTCTCGACAGCCGCGCCATCTAGTTCTGTGTAATTGCTGGTTGGTAACCTGGGGTTACTGCTTGGTGTCTTTCGACAGGTCCGCAACGGACATTCGCCAAATTTCAACAGAGGCAACGGATTGCTGCAGGACGCAGTGCGTTTCAGGGCTTGTGATTGCGCGTAGTATACGACCGCAGTCAGTAAGCGGAGGTTGATGACCTGTTCGGCGCGAAGGAGGCAGGGTTCCACTAGGTATTCATAATGGTAAACAAAAATCCAGCGTGGTACTTGAAGCCCATAGATAGGGATGTTGAGAGCGTTTAAACATTGTGCACGTTCATAGGTTCTTATCGGAGAACCTGCATGTCGAATTGTTTGCTACAAATGGTAATTCACTTACGTACATTTGCGTAAGGTTTGCAGCATTATGATCACTGTTGCTGCCAATGGGCGTTGGATAATGAACGCATATTTTGCCGGTGCTAGGAGCATGTTTTGCTTGGAATTGGTATCATGCCTCTCCTCTGAGTTTGTTTTAATTGGTGGCACAGAACAGTTTATTCCATGCATACTTACATAGGACGTTTCGCAGCTGGTCCCATCGTAATTGTTTCTTCCGTGAAAGGCAAGCTTTTCCTAAAGCTTTGTTGTAACTGGAACCCGCTGAAAGAAGGATACCTTACAAGTCGGCTTACTTGAGCAAACCACGACAGCAATGAGAGCAAGAAGTCTTTTCGTGCTGGGCATCCTGGGCCCTTGTATCGCGGCGTAGTATTTCATGGGCTGCACCGAGTTTAACTGGGCATAGGCTTATCATTCACTTAACTAAGAACTGCTAACAAGCAAATGGTACCTGATACGTCCAACAGGCGTACAACGCTAGCTTACAGATGCCACGATGTCTATAAATGAGGAACCAATGGTGTGCACCTTCTGTTTGCATGCAACCGCGGATGATAACGAGACGATGTTGATAAGGGAAAGCAACGTATTTAAACCCCAGAGGATATGCAGCGTAGTTAAGCGAAAACACGGATAGGTCGTTTGCATGAAAAACCGGAACTTATGTACGTGGTGTACTATGGTGGGACCAGTCAGTCAAAATCTAACCTTATCACTTCCAGTAAAAGGTTTCCTTGGAGCATCCCCATAAGTACGAGTTGTTAACAAAGCCCTACTGTCAAAACCAACCACGTTGTCAGGCATCTTACCGGAGTACATTGCGCGGAATCAGCAGAACGTAAAGCTGTTATTCTTAGTACACCTAGTCACTTGAACATAAGCAGGATTGTTTTGAAGATAAGCTGAGGAATATAGTGCAGCCTCCGCTGCGCGGCTCAACACCTGTGAAACCGAGATTCGCGTGATTCGTACTTTTGAGAATAATGTGCGACGCAAATGTAAACGCTCCGAATGAAAATAACGTACCGCTAATTTCACTTTCTTCATCAATTTAACTAAGAAATACACTTTCCAAGTTATCTCGCCGGCACCTTGTTATTCATTGTATTCGTCAACCAGCACACGCAGCAAAAAGTCATAAAATTCTCTGCGTTCAGGATAAAAGGCATGATGACAGAGTATAAATTAAGCTAATGACAGGTGCACGAAGCCGGTGTTCACCGTTTCTGGCGTTTTATCCAGTAAGAAAACCGGAGCAGCATACACCAAACTTGCCGAAATTAGCTGGACTTTACTGAACAGAACTCATCTAAGGAGCGACGGTGGAGCAAAATTCGAGCGGCCAACGTGAACAGTAATTAAGTAAGCATTTGCTATGCTGTTGCACAAACTGACACTCAAGCCGTACTTTGGTTCTTCGGGCAAATCAGCCAATTGGATATGTTCCTTCTTGTTACTGGTAGGCAGCTTGCATGTAGTCAAAACTAAATGTGTTTATTTGATCCCTCGGCCTGTTTTCTTTTTCCTTTTCTCTGAGGTCGTAAACTTCCTAAAGCTCCGGGATTAAATTGATGAAGCGCCTCCGTCTGAGATGGAATGAAATAACCAACTCGGACTTACCTGGCTCATGGCTTTACTTCAAAACCAACCATGTGCACCCAACGCCGTTACCACCGATGTCCAGTGAGGATAGCTGGACAAGAATTCTTCACACTCCAGATAATATAAATAATCAGAGAATGTGATACCCTATACACTGAAAAGTCTACTAACCTTCAAAATCATTTCCTACTCGACTGGCCTCAAGGTCCATGTCGGGCTCTGACTGTGCCACTATTTTAGCCAACAGTGTAGTCAATCGACCGCGAATAACTGAAAAAATGGCTCATAAGAAGCTCTGCTATAAAATTATAAAATTATAAAATTAAAATTAAATTAAATTAAATTAAATTAAAATTAAATTAAAATAAAAATTAAAAATTAAAATTAAAATTATAAAATTATAAAATTATAAAATTTGTAAACCGTGAATATCGTTGTCATTCTCAAGTAACATCTAAAATACCTGACTCACGATGTTTCAGGACTCATAAATGTGGTATGTCATCGGAAGTATGCAATTGTTCTCTGAATCGAATAGTGGTAAAATATATGTCTAACAACGTTTTCAACTGCTGCGGAGGTTGCCCCCATTACATGTTTAAGTAAACTGTTCCAAATATTTACCACCCTCCGTTCGAAGCACAGTGAGTGGGGAACACGTTTCACATCCGGCACGACAAGTTTGTATCTTTGTCCGCTGGCGGTTTTCAGTAGTTGGGAGCGGGTTCCAGCGGACGTGAATACTGCAGTCAAGTGGTAGCACTCAAACGATAGGTTATCGTTCTGGAAGACTAGAAGGTCAATTGAAGACAAAGCCATACGGAGCTTTGCAACATTTTTGTCAAGCAGTCTCTGTCTGACGGTTTTGCATGGCTCCTTTTTCAAAGAGACAGATTGGTCTTATAGGACATGATTGGGCAAACCTTCAGAATACCGTAATCAGTGTTGCCGAAAAGAGCCCATTTTAACGTGGAAAATAAATGAGTTTTATTTGTGAAAACCAAATATAACACTGTGCAATCTGGGAACGTTCACCCTATTTGTTACGCCGAGAGATTTAATAAATACTATGTCCCTTTTGTTTAAATTAACAACAACGATGTTGCGGAAGTTCTCAATTTTGACAGTAACGCTGGAGAAAAATAATCGACCGAGTTCTTCAACTCAGACGATGTTGTGTTACGAGCTATGTAGACATTTCCAATGAACACATAGTAAGACCGCTCAAAAATTAGTCCTACATTCCATTAATTGGCAGCTAACCTTTGGCGTTGAGTATGTAAACGATAAGGCTACCGATTGGCACCAGAGCAGGTTGATGTAAATGACGACGCTTCTCCGCAATTATGTAGCTTTTCAAGTGTATCTGTCCTTATGACCCAGTGGTGTTTTTGATTACATTATAATGTAGCTTTGGCTTATCATCTGACTTACCGACCCTTTTGTGCCATTTGGTTACATTGACAAATTTTGAATACAACAAAATTCAACGCGCTCGCCTTGGGCTACTTCCTTTTGCTGCTGCCTGTGCTTATGCTGCCAATACGTCTTTCCCATAGCGAATGTATGATTTGAAATCACTACTCGATATTGGACTAACATTGGTTGAAGGAAGAACTAGGACTTAAGTGTGCTTGCTTGTCCTTCTACGGTGAGTTCTTCGCCTGAGGTTATCTATGGCAGCTGGACGCGTACTTATTAGGTGACTGTCCTCCACATTAATTGGTTACTTTTCAGCGGACTTGATCATCCTTTCTGCGAATGGCCATCTGAAAGTTCCGTTGCACCTCGTTTGCCAACCTTCGACGCATCCAACCCAGGTTTCTGGTTTATACAAGTGGTACCTATCTTTCCTTTCCGTAGGCTTACCACACGGTCTACCATGTTTTCACACGGTATCACCCATTTATATGCGCACGCGGCTTCGAAAGTCATTGAGGTCTTCGGCCTCCTGCCGACTAACGCGCCCTAGGACAAACTTAAGGCAGCTACCTTAAACGCACTACGTCATCCGACAAGGCACACCGCCAACGACTATTCCCGGACAGCAAGCTAGGCGAGCATACACCGTCTCAGCTTCTGCGACACATGTGCTCACTTGTCGGCTCCTTAACTATAGATGACCCTATTCTACGTCAACGCTGGAGTGTTTTGCAGCAAACACGGAGACGACACTGGCTACATTGGCTGATGTACTTCCACTGAATAAGCTGGCTGAAGCGGCCAAAGAAGTGCAAGGAAGTTTCGTTAAAATGTGCTGAATGGCATGGCTGAGGCACCCACTCCAAACGCTGCAGCATGTACCACCCTCCACCCCCTTATTGAGAAAGACTCAAATTTGGAGCTCAGTATTGCTCCCATTAGCCACGGTCGGATACGAAACCAAAGCTCCTCTTCTAGAAACTGGCCACAAAGCAGCTTCCGCAGACGATCATGGCGCTCTTCCTGCTAGTTTCATTACCGCCTTGAGGATGCCGCAGGAAACTGCCGCCCAGGGTGTACTCACTCGAAGCAGTTCGCTAACTCCAACAGGAAACCTCGAAACCAACCAGTAATGACGACAGCTTCCGAAGGCCAAATTCTTACTCGTCTCCTGCCCGTTCTTTATTCCACGAACAAACTCCACCATTTTGTTGACACCGACGCAGAGCTAAGCATCACACCCCGCTAGTTGGAAGTACGCTTGCTACAGCCTGCTGTAATGACGCTACAGGCTGCTAACCAGTCAAAGATCGAGGCTCATGGCCAGGAACCTCTCGTGCTCATACTTGGACTACGCCGCGGTTTTTCGTTCATTTTTGCGACCACCGATATACTGAAGCCTATCATTGGTAGAGATTTGCGTAGCAAAACCGGCCTCGTAGTAGATCCGTGTTGTGGTACGATGCGTGATGGTACTACCTCTTTAAAGGCTTCTGGCAAGCTTAATGGAATTAATTCCATCGAACTTCAAATCCATATACCCGATCGTTCACTGTATTCCGCGTTGTTGCAGCACTTTGCTTAACTTGTCGGATTAACTAGCTACGCGAAGGAACCCAGGCACGTGGTGAAACATCACATCGTCATACCTGGTGCATGCCTGACGGTACAGTTACGAAGGCTTACACATGAAAGACTACAGGCCATAAAGAAAGCTTTAAAGCACGTGCTCTAGGGTGGATCATTCGTCCTTCAACTAGTTGTTTGGCATCACCACTGCACCTTGGAACTAAAAGATCGATGCCTGGCGCCCATGTAGCGACTACCGGGCGCCGCATAATTCCACAGTTCTGACTGATACACAATCCCACAAATACGTGGCTTTTCCTTAAGAGTGGCTGGAAACTCGATCTTTACCATGCTTGATCTTGTCAGGGCGTACCACCAAATTCCGATGGCGCCAGTTCTTGTAAAAATGTCAGTGACCACGCTGGTAGTTTGTACGAGTTTAGCCGGATGCCACTGGGTCTCTGAAACGCCGCGCAATATTTTCAAAGCTTCATGGACCAAGTTCTCCGTGAACACGATTGGTTTATATTGAGGACGGTTTACTTGCGAATGCTTCTGAAGAAAGACCCTTACCTTATCTACAAGACGTTTTCGAACCATTCGAACACAATGGTATCGCCATTAACCCCGACAAACGTGTATTGGGCCAACCGTCCACCGATTTTCAACGCCGCAGGATTGACGTTAATGGCAGTAGTCACTTGACTAGTAAAACACAAACCACCATGGATTAACCATCGCCCCAATCCATTAACCGCCTGAGCCACTTTCCGGGCGTTGTTACCTGCTAGGATCGTTTATACATGAGTGCACTGCAATTCTTCAACATTTAACTGACTTGCTCGAGGGAACTCACAATAAGTTCACGTTCACACCTGAGACGGAAGCAGCGTTTAAGGCAGTCAATCAAAAGCAGAGCTAAACTACTTCACTTGCTTAGTTGAGGACGGACGATAACATCACTCTCATTATTAAGACAGACGCTTCAAAATCCGCCTTTTATGTCATATTGCAGCAGCTCGCGCTTAACGAACTTCGACCCTTGTGGTTCTTCTCACGGGAGTTTCAACCTGCCCAGCTCAGGTATAGTTCTTTCGGTCCTGAACTCCTTGCCATGTACATGGCTTCAAAGCACTTCCGTTACATACTTGCAGGTCGATGTTTGTCAACTTGACAGATCATAAGCCAGATCATTGCCAACTGGATGAACACCGCCGGCACTATCTTCGGAACTTAAAAATGGAGAGAAATAAAGCGAAATTCATCAAAGAGCTGCACAATAGTGTGCATCTACACATGAGGCACAACAATACCTCAAGTATGAGCAAGCTCAACCACCAGAAGTAGAGTTGTTAAAGCCCAACCAATGTAGACCAAAGCGGATTTCACGCCCAAATGCAATTAGCTAAATTTTACTAAAAATTCCCATCCTTATTTCTTTATTATTGGTGGCAGGCTCCTATAGCTCACTGAGGTTAGAGACAGAGCCTCATGAATATAGAAAATCGGCTCTAAGGGATAAATCTTGTGATGTTTAGCTAAGTAATGTGTGTCTTTTGTAGGCCGAAATCTGTCAACGGATCTGAAAGATCCCCTGGGTTACTCAGGTAGACCTGGCTCACGCGGGCTTGTTGTAAGCTTTAGAAAAGCTTAGAGGCTTAAAAAATGCTAAACTCTATTTTACTGGTTGTTTATGGGGCTCAGTATCCACTGAAAATGGTATGCTGTGGCCCTCTAGCCGTGAGTTAATTACAAGCTCCCCTGAATTCCCATGTAGATATAATATTCCTTGCTGGATTTCTAGCGTTTTCGCGCAAGATCATCCCTTATCTGCATATATTTGTCATGTATGCCTGCAAAGTTTACTTTTCGGCCACCTGCGCAGTCCGTAGTTGTCGCAGCGTATTACGGGCTAATTAAAGCATTACTGGATAGCTATGCCTATCTAGAACATACGCCGCTTCCCTACTTTTTATATTTTTTTTTCTTTTTTTTGCTATCTGCTTGCAAAGCAGAAAGCCATTTTTAGCGAAAAATAAAAATGGCCTTATTCGTAGACCATCATTTAATTGCGAATAACTCGCAAACTGCTGCACGTATTGTGTTGCTTTTACGTTCAGCGTATTCAGGCGCTAAAGCTGGTCCAGACCAGTGTAATTGTGTGCCACTTTAAGCGGTATTCTAACTGTAGAAAGACTTTTTCTTTTATCTGAGAATAACTCAGGTTGAAATTTTGCGCCGGAGAGCAATATCAGCGTATGAAAAGTAGGGCTGTATTTTTTGTTAATTGGTATTTTCCGACTGAAACACGCAGCTTTATTTTCTCTCTTAACAAATTGTTTCTATTTTTGTCCGCATTTATCGGAATTGTTTTCAACTTTTCGTATGCCTTACAAGCCCTTCACTCATTTCTTCCATGTGCACTATTGCGGCAACTGAGTGGCCAATTAATGTGCGATCAATTTAAAGTGCACTTCGGCGAATTGGATTCCGTTCCAAGGAGAAAAAGCACAACTACACCTCCGCGAAGTTTTCACAAAAGAACAAGGAGTTCAATATCACCCGCAGGAACCAAAAACATGTCAAGGTGGGCGCCTGCGACCCAGTAGCTGTATATCAAACAATGCCAATGCATTTGTAACTGCTGACGATGAACATATACTTATATTTTACCTACTTCCGTGCAAGAGCATCGGATTTATGTAAGCATTGATCTGAACCCTTTAGGGTACAGCCTCTAGCAGGTCTAGAAATATACCTATTTATTTATTTATTTATTTATTTATGTCTGACCGTTACTACCATAGAGAGACTCGAAAGCTTGATTATTTTTCCCAGTTTTGTGTTGCTATTCGCTATATGGATGGCCCTAACAACCTTGTTGCCGACGCACTATCCCTACTTACAACCACCAGTATACACGTTGGCCAATGGAGCTTTAAATATGTCTGTTGCCATGGCCAGTGATCCATAGTTAACACAACTATTATCAAACGTACGCTAAAATGCTTACAATCGCCTGTGCTCAACCTTGACGCAAGTATCTACTGCCAGATTTCCACCGGTATACCCAGGCCTTTTCATCCACCGTTCTCGGAGTGAGTGGACTTTGACCCTCTTCATCGATTAACCCACTGCAATCTTCCATCTTATGTGAAACTAATTAATGACTGTTCAACCAGGCCTAATACGCTCACAGACCTGCGACAATAGGCCGAAACGCCTTTGTTTTCAAACCAGCAAGCTTTACGGACACACTGATACAACTTCTGGTGCCTTTTCACGCCCTAAAGCCCCAAATAACCAAATTCACCCTGACGTAACAGGGCCGTTACGTGTTTCTAACGGTTTATCTCGACTCGTGTTGAGCAATTTACTCGTTAGCCCCACGCGATTAGCTTACTTGATATTTCCTCTAAAACTGTTGCCTGTGCTTTCGTTGAACCGTGGAGTTCATTCTTCGGTGCCAGCCACTGTCCCTACTGACAGAGGAGCTCAATTCGGTTCCACCCTATTTCAGGAATCCAATCGATTGCTCGAGTGGACTTAGTTTCAGACGACTGCCTATCATCCAGCGACCAGTGACCTACTCGAAAGATTTCATGGACTGCTGAAAGCCGCTAGTACAGCGTGTTGGCTGCTGGCCGTTAGTCTGTACACCTTTTATTTCTTCTGCTTGGTATTCGCAACAAGGTTAAAACATATAGTTGGACGCTACCTAGCCAAACGTATCTTTGGCACAATTCTCAAACTACTTGGCGGGATAAAACTCTCCTCACGAATCACCGGTGAATCGAATGCCACGTCCTATGCAGAATGCTGGAAGCCACCTTTCAATCTATTGGACCCACTCCACTTAGACCAAACACACGCAAGCAGCATATGGTTGGTGGCATCCGGTTTCGGCTTTGCCTGTTACTGTGGTCAGCCACAGGACGCCTGCGCCTACAGAGGGACCATCGGTGGCTTGCACTGCACCACACACAGCTCCAAGCACACACCCCATATCCAATGTAAACCCGAAGGATTGAGACCGGGAAGCATGTGGATGGAAGCCACGTTTCATCTACGGAGCCAGCCCACACTCCTCCACAGGCAAATACAAGCACGCTGTATTTGAGGAATCAAGCGCCACAAGGCGGTGGCTGGACCGTAGTCCGCTCCACACTGAGTGCATAGAACCGTTCTTCGAGCCTAGCACTGTCACAAGGACCGTGCACCCCGTCCTCTTCAGCAACGACCAACCGTCTCCTGGTGCCAGTATGGACGAGGTAGTGAGCAATAGACAGGTAGGCACCTTGCCAAAGTGCACATCAAGCGCAGCCACACCGGGGATATCAAGCAACAGCCAATCACTTGAAACGACAAGCTGAAGTAAAAGATATGCAATGAGGCTCACCGATACAGTGGCATAAATCCTCACTAAATTGGCATATGAAGTAAGTTGGTTAGCAATGAATCCGCGACGAGGAAAAATGTCCACAAGTTACTTACAAATGCTACAAACGCAACTACGTCACCGAATATAAGCGCAATTAAATAAATAAATAAATAAATAAATCTTTTATCCTCAACAAGGTGAGGCACGCCTTTACAGGCATGATCATTCTGACATAACGATGCATGATCAAGAATGTGTAAAAATCCGATATGTTTGCCATAGCAGTTTGTGTTTGTGTAGGGATATGAATATATGTCATTGTGTGTGTATGTGTATGTAGCTGTGTATTTTGTGCCTGTAGTTGTGCAGCTCCAATCTTCAATGTTTGATATCCGCATCGACATACGAGTAGAAGATTGGTGTCCGTGGGTTTGATAGAGTTATCCAAATATCCACGGGGCAGTGACTTTATTTTGTGGCGAGTCACGACCGCCACGTCACAGTGTTGATAAGCAGACATTTGTGGCTTTTTATAGGAGAACGCTTGCCAGGCGAAACCCACCACGTCCTGGAACACCGCCGCCGAACTATTTGCTGGAACGGGTTAAACCCGAACCACCCAGCTGACACCACGTAAGCAACGTAGCTAGTTAACAGAAGATTATTCAGGTAGGCAGAACAAACCAAATAAAGTGGAACGAAATTTTGCCAACTTACAAAGAGCTAGTTTAAGTGTAAGTTGTTGTAGCCTAACTAGCAGCTTATACATCCTGACTTACACACTTGTCTATTCGTATTTCTTGCAATTGCTGTTGTCCGAATACCTTGCGGTCGCCTTTTGTAAGTACATTTATGATCATATCGCGGAAAACGAAGTACGTCGTTCTGGAATAGGATGGATCCAGGGAGTACGTGAGCATTGATCATCCTAAACCTACAAACGTCCATTTAAGGTTGGATAGCTTAGAATCAAACACAACCATTCACAACCCTCCTGTGTCCTAGCCATTGCCCACAGAGTAATGCAAGACCGATTTCCAAAACTCTGAATACCTGTTCCCCCAGCAAGCGATCATGCCCACACACGTTCAGATCACACAACTTCACTACACTTCAGCCTAGCAAAATATGCTTCAATAACGCTATGTCAAGCGTTGCTTACCACTGCACGCACAAGGGGAAAGTTCTGTAGCCGATGACGTTGGCTTTTATGATTCAGCACCACCATTACCGGCCATTTTGTACCAATTGCTTAAATTGATAAATTTTGTGTGGAACAAAATCCAAAGCGCTCACGTCGTGCTGCTTTCGTCTGCTGCTTGTGCTTTTGTTGCCACGGCGTCTCTTCAGTGTTCGGATTTATATCTTCGGAGCGCCGCTCGGCATCGGACTACCGTTTGCTGAAAGAAAGACTATGATGCAAATGTACTTGCTTGTTCTTCTTTGTTGAGTTTCCCGCCTAAGGTTGGCTTTGGCTAACGGACTCGAACTTATTAGTTAGCGGTCCTCTACAACGACAGGCAATGGGTTCGATACCTTCGTCCTAAACAACAGGGTGCATCCAACGTTCTTAAAGCATCACGACCCCAGTGTTTGCAGCATCCTTACGCAGCATATTGGCATAATGTCAGCAAGTTGACCGCAGAGGGCGCGCATTGCTAGAGAGTATCAGCGGGATTTGTTCTCTATCCATTGCACAGTGTTTGCGACTTACTTGCCAACCAGCGCGATGTTTTCTCATTTTAGCAAAATGCTTTTGAAAAGTAGTACTCTGAGTATTACGCGGTAATACTGCTTTCTGGGGCGCTATACTTCCGAGTCTATTAGGTGAAATTCCCGTGAAGAAAAGTGTTTGGATAGACACTTTCGACAAAATTTGACTATAGTTAAAGTTTGCTCGGTAGATAAGACATCCAAGTGCTTGGACTGTGGGAAGAGTGTCACTTCACGTTCAGCAGCCGTCCCATGCGCACTCTGTGACAATGGACACATATAATTGGCGGTAACGTTGATAATGATCT
Organism: Dicrocoelium dendriticum; assembly: GCA_944474145.2. Classification (NCBI taxonomy): domain Eukaryota; kingdom Metazoa; phylum Platyhelminthes; class Trematoda; order Plagiorchiida; family Dicrocoeliidae; genus Dicrocoelium; species Dicrocoelium dendriticum. Next base: position 394 of record CALYDF020006049.1, on the reverse strand, counting down.
TTAACAAGGTCTTCAGCGCATTGCCCATAAAGGCGTCGACTCTCACCGCGATTCGTGTCTAACAATGGTCAGCGACAAGCAACTTCTGACGGGCCATTTCAACGTACATACGGCTTCCGCGCAAGCCGTCTCTGACTCTGACACCGAAACATCTATCTCCTCAGTCTTTCTGTCCTGGTCTGGATATTCTACACGGAAATGGAAACAAAGCCGTCATCCTGCGCCACCTTGGACTTGACAGCGTTGCCCAGTGAGAACGGGAATGCGCTGACGCATAAGCCCAAGTCTTATGCCGCAGTCGCGGGCGCTAGCAACTCAGCAAAAGCGATGGCAACCATAGATGAGAACAAAGCCTCCAAGGAAAGCTCCTCAGGGCCCAAGCTGAAATCTAACA